>QDHC01003604.1:756636-794401 GCA_013186455.1 Papilio dardanus tibullus | reverse complement strand
CGCAAAACTTTTTGTTTACCACAAAGACAATTGGTTGATCTTATAGGACTAAATGTGCACGTATATTAAAGTAATATAACCGAACTAAAAATAAAAGAACAAACGAAATTCTTATCGCCTCAGCTATCTAAATTGCGTCTAAAATTTATAGTCGATACCACACACCATTCTTTGCAACTCAAGACGCATTAAACTGATAAAGGATCAGCAAATATTTGGGGTTCAAATAATTTTGTAAAACATCAACATTTTCTAAACACTCAAAAATCGTTTACAATTAAACCAACTCTATTCATCACCCTTAATCAACGTACTATAGCGAGCTATAAACAACTAGGAAAGTAACATTGTCAAATACTTGTGTGTGTTTACACAAATAGACGGGGCTACAATTAAAAGTCACGTATGTGTGTGTTTAAGCTTTAAGCACTGGATAAAGCTCAATAAAAAGTTTAATTTAAACACCTTATCGCCGTATCGGAGTAGCGATTGGTGGTCGGCCCTTTTGGCACATAGCATGCATGGAGTAGACATTCGCACTAAATTTTTTACACCGAATTGTTTAAATAATTTAAACATTTTTATCTTAGGTTTTTCAATGTATGTTTTCAAGTTAAAAGAACAGTATTTTATGACAGTTTTTATGTGGCTTTATCGTTATATTGTCAAGAAGGTTTTATTAATTCACGCTAACTTGCAGTTTTTAATTATATTTATTTCGTTTTTAAATCATTAAAATAACAGCTATTGTAATAAAATAAATTCTCACCATTTACCCCTTATGGGTATGTAGAGCAACAATTTTTATTAGACAAAAATATCAGGAATTTGCTACTTATGTCACTAATTGAAATTAATACCAAGCCTGCTATCAACTAATTTTATAATATACTCGCTGTTGTGCGTGGCTTCGTCCGCGTGATATTAAATAATATAGTCTATGTTACTCGGAGACAATGTAGCTTTCTAATGGTGAAAAAAATATTGAAATCGACCCAGTAGTTCCTGAGTTATTTCAATACAAACAAAAATACAAAAGTTTCTCTCTTTATAATATTAGTATAGATTTGCTACTTATGTCACTAATTAAAATTGATTCCAAGTCTACTAGCATTTAATTTTATTACATATTTTTTTATATTTAAAATTGTATAACGATTTTATTCTACTAAGTCCGTTTCATTACTAGTAGCCACAGATTATTTTTACATACAAGAGATAAATAGATAAGCATCGGTATCCACTAATAAGCAAGTTTATTAGGTGCCGACTAGATGGGCAGTAGCCTTCCTGATTTGTATCACACACATTATAGAAAGTGATATTTAGTAACCAAAGACTTAAAGTTAATTTCCTTATAAAATTCACTTTCTTTAGTTTCTGTGTAACTAGAGTTTCTGCACACGTACTTATCTATAACTAGCTGTTGCTCGCGACTTCGTCCGCGTGGAATTAAATTATATAGTTTATGTTACTCGGGGGTATTGTAGCTTTCTAATCGTCAATGAATTTTTGAAATCGGTCTAGTAGTTCTTGAGTTATTTCAATGCATACAAAAATACAAAAAATCAAAAATACAAAGTTTCTCTCTTTATAATATTAGTTTAGAAATAGATATAGAAGTTAGGCGATTAGATGTTTGTCTCCGCTAAAAGTGCAGCAGACGAAACCTTGACGCATTCGGTACCGCGTTTTTAAAGCTGTCTGTGTATAGCGACTCTCAGGCAACCTATTTAATATTGAAATTAATACTTAACAGTAGATAAAACAATAAATAACAAACCGTAACATTAACCACTTAACTGGTAACTAATTAACTATACTTGACAAAACGGCTATTGAGCTGCGAGAAGTTATTTATTAACATTTAATAGAATCCAATCATATGAGTAATCGCTTTGATTATAAAACTTTACTCTAACCCCAGGGCTTCATTAGACCGATGTCACGCAAAAAACGACCCTATGCCGAAGCACAATCTCCGTTATTCCGCGAACTCGGTCTAATGAAGCCCTAGGTTGAAGAAATATAACCGCTACCATTGTACAATATGCTAATGGAGACTATCGCAGTTTCAACATACATTGAATTAAAATCAGCAGTTCGAAAGCGTTTAAAACGTTGCCCACCGCAGTGTACGTCAAATGGTATTTAATGTTGTACAGGAGCGTAATACAAATACAGGAGATAATGCTGAGAGGCCGGTATCTGCCGGCTACCGGCTACCGGCGGCGAGATGAAAGAGCGCACAGATAGCGCTAAAACACTCATTTGTTTTGTCACTCGACCACCGACTAATGCGCACGCCGTCTCACCACCGGACAGGTTTACCGTGGATAAGGCATTAACTTTAGAAAAGGTATTTTAAGATAGTTCGCATTGAAGTTGTAGTCAAATTGCCTGTAGCCTGGAATCAAATTGTTTTCTTATAAAATGTCACAAATCTTTAGGAAATCGTCAACTTAGTTTAAAAATCTTTGTTATTTAACCAAAGAAATCTTTTGCATTCACAATAACACGTTTTAAATGAAAGTTAATTAAAGAATTGAATAAAACTTCTGTGGTTCCTCTGGTATTCCAAATGTCCGTGGGTCATTGATCATCTCGGTGTTCCCGGTGCTCGTTTGTCCCATTTTCTTATAAAAAAATCTTTCAACAAGCTTTAAAAATAAAAATGAAATTGTTTAAAATCAGAATTATAATGAATAAATGCCTTATCCAAAAAGACTTTTTAAGAACGCCTTGGTGGTCTATACAATCAATACCTTCAATTAATCGGATTACTTTTATTTTATAAATTTATAGGCGATACTTGTAAAGATATAGTGATACGCTTTTCATTCGTCCGTGCATAAAAGGATATTTATTATTTATTATACGAGTACCTTAAGGCCCTTCGTACTTCTTCTTCTTGCTCTACAGCCGTTTGTGGGTCTTGACTTGGTCCAGTAGCCATTTCCAAAATAAGGTAGCCTAAATACGAACCATCTTCGTCAAGTATAAATAAATAAATAAAGCAATTCAGTTATTTTTTCAGTTCAGTTTAAACATTCAGATAGAGGCAATTTGATTTTGATTTTATACTCTGCATAAATTTTAGATTAATTAAGGTGTCGTGAAAATATACGATCTGTCTACCGCATTTACGTTTAAACACTTGAAGGTTTATCTAAATTTCTAATAATGGTCCAGTATTTCTCAGCCCCGATACTTTAGGGCGGATGAAGAGATAAACATATGGCTTGTTGAGTGTTTTTTTTATGTAAAGAGACCGATTAAAACTGATCCTCTGTTAACGGGTTATTTGCGTCAAACACCGGTAGCCGTTTGACGGGGCCGAAGACTGCGGCCATTTGAAAAGAGGTTTTAATACGTTTTATATCTGCCAACCCTTTATTAGCGTCTATGAATCATCGGCACGGATCCGTGCATCTCATTGTTGTTCAAGTAACCGATAATCTATTGAAGATCGACAGATGGAGGCCTTCATTGTAGTTTTTATAAACAAGCCAAATGTTTACCTCGTTTTTGGAGACTGTATTAGACTGAAGATCGAGATCATCACTAGTGCCTGAGAAGGAAAGGTCAACTAAGTATCTATACTTAATATTATAAAGAGAGAAACTTTGGATTTTTGTATTGTTATTTGTATTGAAATAACTCAAGAACTATTGGGCCGATCTCAAAAATTCTTCCTCAGTTAGAAAGCTACGCTATCCCCGAGTAACATAGCCTATATTTTTTAATTCGATGCGGACGAAGTCGCGAACAACAGCTAGTCATCAATATAACAAATTCCCTTTGAATCTATATTTAGCCTGTACTGATTGACGTAACTACAAAAGGAAACCTGTAATGGGGTATTCCATAAAAGTTAAATTAAAAGGATTTACCTTATTTAATTTTGCATCGAGATTCAAGTTAATCCAACCCTTTGAGTATTTTTAAATAAAAAGCAATAATAATTCGCAACGCGTAATTCGCTGAGAACATAAAATAAGCATCTTTATGACAATCCACGTCGTGGCGACGTAAAATGAAACGAAATTTCCCCAAACGGTGATCCGCAGTACTAAAGCGGCGAAACCTGACCGATCATTGTACTCCCATTAATTGAATTGCAATAATAACAGCGAGAATAAATTCTCATGAGGCCGATATAGACGGACCTCTAAAGAGCTCTTTATGCCAAACAAATCGGCCTCCTTTGAGAGCTTCAAACGAGCCGCCCCTGCGAGCGAGCGCGTTTTATTTGTCGTTATTTTGTTTATCGCGGTGATTACGCGCCGGAGCAGATGTGGCACACCGAGTCTTGTCTCTGAGAGGCAATCGACTACCGATTTTGTACATTGATTTTCTTGTCTTATGAAATATCTACTAACTAAGTAGTAAATCAAGTGTTTTAATGCATTTTGTTATCTAATTTAATTAATGCACTTAAGATTAGGAAACTCTAGATTATACTTATAATTCCAAAGATAACGGTTATAACAACGTACAGTTGGATACTTAAAATATTGAAAATGCCAAAAATCAAATA
Source organism: Papilio dardanus tibullus (assembly GCA_013186455.1). NCBI lineage: Eukaryota > Metazoa > Arthropoda > Insecta > Lepidoptera > Papilionidae > Papilio > Papilio dardanus. The sequence continues at coordinate 789,861 of QDHC01003604.1, read as the reverse complement.
TCACTTTTCATTTATTGTGATTGATACTTATCGTTAACTTAGATAAGATTTTGGAAGGAGTAGGAGTGTAATCAAAATTACAAAACTCTATATTTTTCACCATAAGTAACTAAGATTTTTTAGTTAATCATTTGTCAGTTCTGTTCACTTCATGATCTTTGGTCATCTTTAATTTACACAATAGTCGTGTGTAATCAAAACGATTAACAGACTTGCTCGCGTAGCTCATAAAGTAATGATTTTGTAGTGGAATTTAATTGTGAAATGAAGTTCTATACCAACTCTTGATTCGTCATCTTACCTGGTGTTTCCACTACGGAAACTTAAACGCCCAAACAAAAACATGTAATTGATTTTTCAAGGAGAAAGTGAGATATGACAAGAGGGATGCCTTAAAGCCTTGTTCGCACCAGGATAGTATTTTAGTACTCGAAAGTAGCATTTATCCGTACCCAGGATTTACTACTGTTCGGACTCGTTTAAGCCTAAACCTAATCACTAGGATAGTAATTTAGTAACTAAACGTTTCCGAACAGCAACATTTAAATAGAGTAGATTAGTAAATCCTTTCTTCGGATACTTGCTACTTGCTACTCGACTAAAATGCTATACTGGTGCGTACAAGGCTTAAATGAGGCTTGATACTAGAAAAATTAAGCCTTATAAATATATTAAGGTGGATCAATCCATCAACATGTGAGCATCGCGTAGGCGTAGTTGATAAAACAAATTGGCCGGTCTACGTGCTTCAAGACCACCAGAAGCGTGGCTTTATCTATTTAATTGTAGAGTTCTGAACACGGCTCGGTTAATTGAGGCTCCCGCGGCCTCACCAGATTACCGCCCGATAGACAATTTACGACCAATACAGCCTGATAACGCTCTATCCACTTTACTCTTGCTTACGTTTATGTCTTTTTAGTGTCTCACAAGCACGTGGTGGGATAGTGCGACTGTACATGACGTCAATACAAAACTAAAAGCTTGTAATGAAATCCAATGCTACGAAAGAAGTTAATGCTAAATGTAGCATAAGTTCGTGAATGTGATATTTGGTTTTGATTTTCCTTTTCGGCAAACATTTTAGAATTCAGGAAAGCTTAGCATCGTGAGAAACCTTTCCAAACTATTCTATTAAATAGATGAAATCCCAATTAATGGAATGGACTGGATGGCAGCAATATTGTCACTAAATATCAGTATAGGTTCGCACAGAATTCGCAGAGCGTTGTTCACTTCGCTACAATGTATGGCGTAAAGTAAATCATACGTTAGGGATATGTATTATTACATTTCAGTACAACCCCAGCTAACAAACTATCCAATTAACTTGCAGCCCGACAAATATCTGCCAAAGTATTTTATCCCTTATGCCTTTAGTGATAAGATATATGTTTTCTATGTGAGAATGTTACGTAAATATGAGTATAGTTGGGGTGACAGAAGTAGGGTGCTTTTACAAAAGCATAGGATTAGTTGCAACGCCACCGTGGGCTTGGGGCTTAAGTTATTACGTCACATCCGTAATGGCCGCTAGGCCTACGGTATTGTCCCACATATCTATATCTTGTTACAATTGCCTATAAATATTTAGTACTTGAGAAACTTCTTCATATTGTTACAGGCAAATAATGATGTATGTTACCTACCGTTTTCTTATAAATTTAATAATTATTTGTTTGGTGCAGTTTTGCACAACCTCGATCCAAAGTATCTCTGATGCATAATTGTTTGTTAGAAATTCCAGGGTTGTTCTCTTTCTTATGATTTCACATTCAACTGTGTCAAATTTGAGATTCAATAAAATTCTAAATTAACATTTGTAGTTATAAAAAACAATTTAAATATAAATATTTAGCATTGAATACGTTTGTGGTAAGCATTCGCGTCACGCCATTGATCGTCTGTCGATAGTATCAATCGAGGGCGACAATGAGCGGTGCGCCCATTGGCCTGACGTCACAGGCTCGCCGGGTCACGCCCCACGTACCGGATTACTATGTCCGGTACAATACGAATGCCCCAACTCCAATACCGCGCCAACTCGACTAGCCCAATTGTTAATGTTTGGCCAATGTTTGACAATGTTTTTGTCAAAGAGTAAGTAGGCAAACGTGTTTATCTCGTTTGGTTTTGTTGATTTTTTAAACATCTTACTAGTTTAATTATGGTTACTGAGATAGTTCTTGCATGGTGTTACTTGGTTTCCACTCTGCATATTGGTCTCATTATTTTTGAAAAAATAGAAACATATGATTTAAAAAGAGAATTTTCTAGTAATGCGTCACTCTTATTTACATTTATCACAACTGAGTCGTAACCCAGAGGAATAGACAGAGATGATAGATTTCAAAACACACCTATGTCTTTCTATCTTGTTTGTTCTGAGAATACGTGTTTTAATATATGACAGTTAAGATCCATTCACACATCGTACAGTCGAAATTCACTGGTAGATAATTCTACCATCGCCATAAAACGAATAGGTTTTATTGTATCGATAATGTCTACACAATGCGTACGGATCCCGCCGACGGCGTCCGACCAGTTTTTTAATTCTGAGAACTCCAGTTGCGGCGCACGATATAGGCCTCCTAAAAAATCGGCTACTAGAAAGCGAATCGAATTCTTAACATAGCAGGTGCGTGTCCTGCGCTTTTCATATAACTTTATGTAATGCTATATTATAGCTATGACGAAATTTGATTTAAAATTATTTATAATCGATATTATTAAGGAATATTTCAAGAAAATCCAAGTTATTTTGTCCAAGACATTTTTTTTAATAAATCGTATAAAATAACAGGTTACTGAGAATAGCAGTTTAAATAACGCGTTATAAAGCTATATAACTAGTTAACCGGGCAGTTATTTTTGTGTATCGGGCGGTTGTAATTGCCCCGTGGCGCCGGTCTGCATCTCTTGTTCGTTTTGTTGTTCCACGAGCCGCTGTTTTGTTCCTCGCTTGTTGGTTTTGGGAATTAGCATGTCTTATTAGCATAACTGTCTGATAACAGTTGATTGCTGTTTTAACGGCTACACGTGACTCGATTTTGTTAACTGCTATAAATCGATATTTTAATTTTTAAAATTGATATATTGATAGCATATTTTCATTACTTTCCCATATTTAAGGCGTAGCATGTTAGAATCGATTCTTTAATTTGTTTTAGTACAGTGTTTGAAAGAAAGAATAGATACTATTGTAGTTTTGACCAGTTCCAAAAATAAACCGGTTGTTTCTTCATAATAAATTGTACCTAAAATATTTATCAAGCATTACCTAAGATAAATATCACATCTAAACTGTTGTGATCGTCATGAAATGAATAAATTACAGATAGTAAGAGATATTCAAGATATATCTTGAAGCAAACTTAATCAACGTCGTGTTAATGTCATAAAATAAATCAATAATATTTTCAACGAAGCGACGACTAATATACGGCCGGTCGCCGAAATGGTAATATTGTTAACGGGGAGTAAAATAACTACGGTGGAAAGCAAAAGGAATACACGATGTTGGGAATTTCTCAATAAGTTGTGCGCGTGGGGCCGACGCGGGCGCCGCCCCGGCGAGCCACCGCCGCGCCATCCATCTGTCTCCGTCGCACGCGCGCGGGTGGCGGCCACAAGCGGCCACTGTGGCCACAAACGGCCACCACGGCCACTTTAACCACCTCGGACACTGTCCGCTTTTGGGCACTTTCCTGCCAAAATGATGAATTAATCTACTTATTTTTTTGTTTAATTTAATTTTCTCTCACAACCTCGGTGACATTTGATTAGTATTTTCTTTACTAATTTTGCAAATCTTATATTTCTTTGCATTCTTATCTGAATAAAGAATGTTATACCACAAAAACTAATTAATCATGAACAATTCCTACAAACATATTTTTCTACTGAATATATTTAAAATAAAGATAATATGACGTATGGGACCCCTACCACGGGGCCACCTCGCGCGCCGTCCTCTGAGCGTTTTCGTTAAAGAGCAGACCTCGCAGGCTATATCATTAATCTATTACGGGCCTTACGGTGGGCTCGTGCATAAAAGATGTTTTTTTTTTATTCATCGTCGAAAGCTCGGTGAAACGTAACGAGTGCTGGGAACGATTTTCAGTTTTATGGCTCTTAATTAGAATGATTCGGCTCCGATGGCGACTGCTGTCGCACTATAATTATATACGGGTAAACTATCAAAGGTGCATTGAGATGTTTATATTTGTGTTTATTGAAGAAATTGACTCGATTCTAATAAGACGTTAAATGGTATCTATAGAACGTCGGTAGCTCAGGGGTTTAGCTCTTGACTTGTAGACTGCAGGTCCCGAGTTCGAATCCCGCAATGTACCAATGTGTTTTTCGATTTTCATATGTACATATTACCGACGCTCTTAGGTGAAGGAATACATCGCGATGCAACCTGCACATATCTGCGAAAAAATTCAAAGATATGTGTATTCATGCAAAATATATATATTGAAATAACTCAAGAACTACTAGGCCGATTTCAAAAATTCTTTCACTCATAGAAAGCTACATTATCCCCGAGTAACATAGGCTATATTATTTAATTCCATGCGGACGAAGTCGCGAGCAACAGCTAGTCTTAAATAATTTTGATTGTAAAAAAGTTAAAATATTTTTCAATGATGGCAACATTAACAAAATATCGTTACTTTAAACTGTATTGGAACCCGCCCCCGGCGTCGCCGCGCCGCGCCTCCGGGGCCACACGTATTTGTACAACTGCCTGCTAATTACATACTTTGAATGGACTTTGACTGGCGATACAAATGATTAAGCTCTTCATATTATATTATTTTTTATTTTTATCAGTCAACGTTGAAAAATCGATTTTTAGTTAGTTTTTATTCACGGAAAGATCTCCATTTAGTTCATCTTTCATTTATCAATGTTGTCTTCTTACATATGTGTTTTAAGTTACCTCAATACAAATCTTAAATAATAATAGCAATAATAAGGGCTCACTTGTTATGTCAATAACAGCTTAGTCCATTTGACGATTCCTAGATTTTCATCTATTGATGGATATAGGTCAATCCAAAAGTCACGTGTCAGTTTGGCTATTGACTATCATTGGCTTTCCGATAGCTATAATTTTAGTTTACGTGTGATAGTTTATCTATAGTCTACTAATATTATAAAGCGAGAAACTTTGTAATTTTGAATTTTTGCACTTGTGTATATATTAAAATAACTCAAGAACTACTGGGCCGATTTCAAAAATTCTTCCACTGTTAGAAAGCTACACTATCCCCGAGTAACAGGCTATTTTTAATTCTGGACAAAGTCGCACGCAACAGCTAGTGGTGTATAATATAGAAGGATTTTATCAAGGTATCATCAATAAATCTCATGGTATAGTATTATTACACGCTGTAGTTGCATTAACATGAATGAAGGCTATAAGCCTTGGCGTAACTATTTCGCTAAACACACAGCGAGTCAGCGGACGACTTCCACAGTTATTAATGGAGCCTGTCGATGATTCGAAACCGGTCCGAAAAAGACATAACCGACGGCTATAATTCTGACAGCTGTATTATGCAAGATAAATATCATTTATTGGTATAATTTTACACATCGTCCTACCTGCCCCACTTCCCTTGTGCCACAGATAAATAAAAATATATTGCAATGAATAAAAATTTGGAAACTAATTTTACCTTGATGACGTGTCAAATTAAACTTTGCTATGTGACATCTGTCACGTGCGAGCGGGAATTTTAAATGTTGAAACTTTATTTAAGTTAATTTAAGTTCAAAATAATTCAGTGGTATACTGAATAGTAAAGTAAAAATTCACTCCTTTACGAAAATCTAAAATCTTATAGTTAACTTCTGACTGACATCTGTCAATTAATGATATTAGTAAAGGCGGGAAACATGCGCTCGGAAATGCAATCTATTGTGATATTCACTTTCAAGTCAACCTGTGTGTTTGTAAAAGACATCAGTAAAATAATAAATCAGAGATATCATAAATTAAAAACAAATTGTTAACAAGAGGTCGGAAAACATCGCAAGCTGTCCACGGGCGAGGCAGCGCCATTATTAAAGTAATTTAGCACTCTCTGGGCGCTGCGCTGCTCTGTCGACTGTGTTTGTTTTGCGGGCGAGAAGTTGCCTCAACCTATTATTACCGTCTCGTTATACTTTTTTACCGCCAGGAGTGGTCAACACTCGGCTATTCAAAATCTGAAATACGCTTTTGCACATTATGAAAATAAGTATTCGTTTACATTTCGCTTTATGCTCACATAAGATGGACGCTTCTTTGTTGGAATACCTGTTTGTATGCGGCCGCGCTTTTGTACGGAATTTATGTTTGAATATGTTTGTTTTTAATAAATGTGTTAATACGTAATATACTTGAAGTAGTCATATAGTTGGGAGGTCTCTCCTCATCTCATTTTGTTTGTAAAGACAGCGTATACAAAGTCCGATGTACCAATGACATTTACTGAAATTATTAATTGTAACTTTGACACTCGCTGGTAAAAACCCTGAAGGATGTTAGTTAATATAGAAAATGAATTTCTTTGGAAACTAGAAGTCAATAAACTTCGTCTTCGTTTTCATAAACAGAACCGTAACCCTGTTGTATTTTCTCATCATAAACTATTTTAGTTTAATGTATTAGTTTCTTGTTTTAAAATATATCCAAATGTTGCTTATCTCTCCGACCAGTGTTAACTGGCCTCTCGCCGGAGGTGCGGACGCGGAATCAGTGAAAACATGTTATTATTAATAATAATCTCACTTATTCAACTTATTTCAATACGAGTAAAAGGTTATCGGGAGATCGATTCTTAGAAATATTTGACTTGACTTAACTCGCTGTTGGGATAATGTGTAAATTATAATTGTTAACCACCCAAGTCGTTAATATACCTTGATAACTAAAGAAAATCTTTAAAACAGCCCGTCATTAAGTAAAGTTCATTCATTTATGTCATATTCTTGGAACCTTTGGTTTCATATAATAATATATTTTCGTTAATAAAATGCTTTCGAAAATGCATCTTAAAATACTTGATTAAGTACGTAATTAAGTAAGCAAGTTATATTACTGATTAATTGTCTTTTAAGAAATTGTCTTTGGTCAGATTACACTTGATTACAATCTCACAAATCTGCAAGAAAAACTATAAAAATTAAATCATCTTTAATCACATCTTATTACTTTGGAAGAGAATTTACCAATAACGTATCATTTTAGATGAATAAAATTTGCATGCTTTAGTTCCTTTTAAAAGGATTTATGATATTTCTAGAATACTCTATTTTTTATATTTGTCTTATTAGATGTTGGTTATAACGTCTTTGTGTGAATAACGTGTTACTTTTTGTTTGAAATCACTAATAATTTCAACATCTTCATAAACCGTCCAACATCTAATTATCCTATGTTGCCATCCTTTCCGCATCCTAACGTCAGGCTAATTTCGCCTTAATTCTTATCATACTAAAGTTCATTTTTCTCACCTTCGTAGGAGCTCATCTATAACCAAAGCCAACGGATGTTGTCAAAGTTGCTGTGGCCCAATCCAGTGCCTAGTGCGCCAAGAGACCCCCACTCAGACCATTTGGTTAGTAGACATTTTGATTTTTAACCTCGAATATAAGACGATATTTTATTATTTTTAATCATAAATTCATTCCTAAACTGTTTATAAACATTCACATAAAATAATATCCCACTTTCATATTACTTAATTTGAAAAAAAAAAGAATTGTAAATTAAAAGTATAAAATGATAATTTGTAGACGTTTAGGTGTATATTAAAATGATACCTATTTAAAATTTATATTTTCTTCCATAACACATTTAATATAACAGTAATGTTAATTTGCTATCAATCAAAACTTTGTTAGTTAATTTACACGTACCCAAAGTTTAAGGTTATAAATGATAGCAAACAGTTGGCAACTAACATTTTAACAAACTCCATAAGACATCAAATTAAAAAAATAATAATGTAACGAATCAACCGTCAAAATAACTCATGTTCCGATGACGCCCCTAACTAGGCCTCTTAAGGTTCGTTTGAATAACTTTTTTTAGGCGCCAAAAAAATTGATGTTCGAAATCATAGCGGCAGATGTTAATGATTCTATTATTTATGGTTGAGCCTTGTCTATTATAGTGTTTTTTTCAACGGTTACCTACCGGTAACTGGATGCCTTTACACGGGAGATCGTTCGTCCGTGTAATTCTCTGTATTGTGGAATAACGATTAACAAATAAACACGAACATTTTTTTTACTAAAACACGGTGAAGTTTTATATCTCTATGCCCATTTCGGTTTTATAAGGGATGTCAATTGTGGTTACCTATTAAACTATGTCGATATAGAATATAGACTATGATTTTCATTTACAGTCAAACCTGTATAAGCGAGAAACCTCTATAAGCGAGAGTCATGTCGCCGTCTCTTGGACTCTGGCATATCTAGGGTCGACTCTATAAGTACGCGAAAGAAGGGTTGTGTCAGACAACAATCCTTAATTCATTGTTCGTAAGAAACGGAATTCTTACCACGATTCAGCTGATTGAGCTCCCGATCAGCTAAATCGTGGTAAGAATCCCGTTTCTTACGAAAAATATGTTAGTAAAAATCACGAAAGTTTAAAGTTATATAAATCCTGAATTCGTCAAGAACATTTTCTTGACCTTTCTTCGTATTTTTTGATAAAGTAAATAATCACATAATGCTTTAATTACAAGTGACAATGATAATGGAATTGCATAGTCTTTTTTAATAATTGTGTAGCAAAATATTTCTAATATCCACTAAGATATATCTAGGATACGCTAGTAATTAAACAAGAGTTTACTTATAAAATTATCTTCAGTGATTAAAGACAAAATACCAGATAAATTGTATATCTATACTTAATATTATAAAGAGAGAAACTTTGTATTTTTGTTTGTATTGAAATAACTCAAGAACTATTGGGCCGATTTCAAAAATTCTTTCACCTTTACAAAGCCACATTATCCCCGAGTAACATAGGCTATATTATTATTTAATTCCACGCGGACGAAGTGAAGCACAACAGCTAGTTTAGACATAGTTTAATTCACGTCTAATTTCTACCTTTGCTGTGATGGTTTACAAATCTCAATTGGACATCACTCTGTATGTAGATTTACTATTTACTTACCTACTTCACTGAACATCATTCAAAACTGCTCGATGTTGGTACTCATCAATCGCATGGAATATTTGAAAGCATTTCTGACAGCCCTGAGTATGAAATGAGCGTTAATTACTATAAACTGATAGGAATAAGCAGGGTTAGAATTCTGATCGCGGATCGAGGTGCTCGGTTAATTCATTAGCAATCTCACTAATTGGCAAATATCTAACACATGTTTGAACAACTCTTAGCAGTTGATTTATACGTTCAATATAGTAGACAAGCCAGATCGGTGCGAATCAAATCATTTTATTTGATGGATTTGGTGCAAATTATTTAAAAAAAAATCGTATTTCAAATATAGAATTAATAATTATATGCGGCTGTTTATAAAAATCATGTCGGTTTTTACTCAATTATGAGTTGTGCGCGTTCGTATTGACTTATTTGTACGTTAAAAAGTATATTTATTATTTATGAAGTTCGAATTTGTCTTTGATTTGTAACATTAATTAATGAATTATTCGTACAAAACGTTTACTCTTGTTTTAAAATTAAAACCAGTTAATATTAAACTGAATCTGAGCGATGCAATATATTCGTTGAATAGATTTTATCATACCTTTACATACTTGATTTTTATTCACGTTTTAGATTAATTGAGACATATATATCTATATTAAATATTTATTATGATCCTATGCAATATATTTTATATTTGAGCGCAATTGATTCCTATAGTCTGCTTGTATATGTCTATGGGCGTTGAGGGCCATCTCTGTGTACCCACAGCTCGCTTGGCCCCTTCTCGTAAATATAAAATCTAACCTAGATTTCCCTTCGAAAACCTTACGAGAGTCCAAGGGAGCGCGATATTTGTCTCGTATAAAGAGGATTATCTCTATTCCAAGTTTCTCGCTTATGATGGTAGCTCGTCGGGAACGAGAATGGCTCGCGCTAATAGATATTTCTCGCTTACCCAAGTATAATTGTATTACGTTCTCCTGCAATGTACGAGTATCTAGAAATCCTCGATATGATACAAGCTTTCCCGTATTTGCTGTATTATGTTTAAATTTAACCCTCACCAGTGTAGTTAGTATGAACTTTGACCAACAGTGCCCCTTTCATAAAGGTTATGGATGCCTCATTTACATCCCACATAAACTGACTTACAAATAGAAAGCTTTCCCGATTCAAAAACTAAACATCGTATTCACCTTGTTTTAACTTATTTTATATGAATCCTAAGCATATCGTATACTGGTCAGTTTCAGTAATTTTAATATCTTAATGGCTCCTGCGTAAATAATGGTAACCCAAGATTTTACTTTTTTTTTGTGCTTTTACTGAATGGCGAAGGGATATCGTAGGTTTACATCTCTATTTTTGCCTGTAGCAACTAAACCCGATGCGAGAATTATACACAAATTAATTTTAATAGTAGTTATATTGGTATAAAAATTTAGTACAAATAAGTGACATAATTCATTTAATAATTAGTTCTTGTTGAGTTCTTATTGATGTAATAAAAGATTTTTATAAAGGGTTTATATTTACAGCCGGTCATAGAATTTTATGCGAACTAATGATACTTTGTAAGCTTAATACATATGTTTTTTTTTCGTTATTAATTTATCTTTAGAATTTTTAATATCGCCTTTATTACAATAATTACAGTGGTTTGTGCAACTTTTACCTCCAGATTCATAGTGATCGAATCGTGAAATTTCATGTTTTTAAAAGCTATTTCCTATGACACGTGTAAGCTGACAGTACAGTCTCTCTCAAGGCGTAACAGCCTTAGGCGCCACCAGTCATCACATCAAGGTGTCTGCAGCCTAATTATATAGGAGAAAAACACCTCACCAGCCCAAATATTTGTTCACTATCGCCTACCAACTAAGTTAACACCTAATCACTATAGAAATAAGTATAATTTTCCAATAACAGAAACAAACTCGTTATGGAGATGAGCCGGCTAGAAAAAACCGGCCTCTCAGAATTGGCGTAAAAGCGACTTAATTACGATATGATTACGGGTTCGTTCCCAAAAAAACAACAAAACTAACAAGCGTTTGTGTTTGATAATTAAGGTAATAAATAGTTATATTGTCGTTAGACAGCTGGTGTGTCTGTATGTTTGTTTATTGCGCCTCTATTTTGACATATGCCGTTTGTGTCGATTGCAGGTATCGCAGGAAATTATTTCCTATATCATTAATCCGGTTGGTTTGGCAATTAGCTAGGGAAGAAATGAATCGAGGTACAGATAATAGGTTCTCAGACACATTACTTCCTTCCCACTTTTTAATGAGATAAAATTAAAACAAGTTTCACCAATAAGCAATAATTTAACTTTAAATATTGTACTAAACCGTATCAATTTCTAATCTAAGTTTGTCCAACACGCAATCTTCTTGTAATATTAATACAGCTATCGTGCAATCCCATTAATATGCTCTATCAAGCCAAGAAAAAGTACGTTATTACAGGCGAGGGAAAAATAAGGTCGTGATACCCTCAGCTAACCCATCAATATCCAGGCCAATCAATTACTGGGACATCGTAAGTCTATTGCGATCACCCCAGTGCACGACCCCTTGCCAGCCCAAGGGATTTGTCTATGTTATGTTATACTCTTAAAACCTCCTTGCTTATGCCTTTAGTGGCCAGAGTCAATATTTATTTTTTATTCAGCAAGATATGTAATTGAGTCAATAGAAAATGATCGATATTTGTGTTTGTTTTGTTATGATTTTTTGGAAAACACTTCTCTTTTATTTACGATAGTTAATAATTTATTGGGAAGTAAAAGAACTTTCGGAACTGAAAATTGGTAACGTCGAACTTCTCAACAGCTTTTCCGTTAAATTTTTATCAATCAATAAATGTAGCATTCAATAATGACGATATTTTCGCACTAACATTTCACAGTAATTACGGCAATTATAAAATAATTTCCTTAATAAATGTGTATTTAATTGTCAATGTTTTTGCTCCATATCCGCAATATTTAAGGAATAGATCGATTAAAAAAAATATCTTCCCATTTTGAGTTGTGACAAAATCGTTCGCTATCTATCACCGCATTCCTGCGCCTGGTCTATAACGTGAGAAACATCCCGCGTGTTACATTGCTCGCAACAACCGGTGCCCGTAAAAAGGTAAAGATCGCAGTAATGGCGTCCGCGACGCTGTTACCTACCAACATGGTATTCAATGTGGATCGTTTGAATCAGTTCACACCGGCTGAGTTTACGTGCTTGCTCACATGTTTCTTTAAGCTGGGAATCATTGTGTTATATTAGGTTTAGAGCAGGATTACTCAACTGATAATTTAAATAGTTAATCGAGTTTATAAACCATAACCCTTGTAGTGGTTCTACCCATGATGGGCTCCATTTTCCGCAAATCCACGACTAGCGCCTATTTTGCGTGAATACACATATCTTTGAATTTCTTTGCCGATATGTGCAGGTTACACCACGATGTTTTCCTTCACCGTAAGAGCGTCGGGTAAATATGTAGATATGAAAATCTAAAATGGAAAAACACAATAATACATGGTGGGATACGTAACCCTTATATTACTTTTTATAGTTTCTGTATCTTGTGAAAAAAGTAAAATTTGGGTTATACCAATTCACCGTCTATCCCCTAGCTGCGAAATAATTTTACACTACGATATTACTTAAGAACATTGTGTCACTAACAACTTTATACAGGGGGTTCAAATTAAAATGTTACCCTACATCCGTTATTTGAAGATCCTTTTAACTGCACTGTGCAAATAATTTTCGAAGCATCATCGCGTAGAATCGTGTTAGCACATGCTATCAAAGTCGAGTGGGCAGTCTACTTGCGAAGCATTTCAGCTGACAACAGCGTAAAATGCATTAAAATGTGGACCAGAAAATCTATTCATAATGACGACGTAGCAATTACAACTGCCATAAAAACTATCAAACGTCCAACCCATCAGAACCCCGGCTAGAAGGAAAGCTCTGCGTACTCCGGTTCTTTATAAATCGGTTAATATAATGCCCCGGTGATTTTCTACTTCAGAGATGATGTTTAAGAACTTTGCGGCTCCGTATAAAAGGTTTTTATAGTTTTATACCTTCATTCTGTATCAATGCTCGGTCGCCCGTTTACCTTTGTATATCTCTATTAATAAACTTGATGACTTTCGTTGTGGTCTTAAAATTTCTTTAATCAATCGGAGACCGGTTTCGATGCGTGTCAGATTCGAATCCGTGGATTCTGGAGTCGTGCCGTGTATTAGAAATTTGTTTTTTTTTTTCTTGTGAACACAAGATATTAATAATATTAATCCCTACATTGGGAAAGAACCGAAATGACTAATAAAACGTCTAAACGTACACTACGTTGACAGTCGTGCGTTTTTCGCATTCCGTTAGGTTGGCAGCGCCGTTTGCGTCGCACAAATACAATAATTCGAGCGAGCAATAGACAATAGTAAACTACAAAACGTTTCAAATAAGAATATACAAGAACATATTCACTATTGTAAGGTCTTAATTTTCAATCATAACCTCAAAAAAAAATTGTATTTCCGTATGAAATTCCTACTTTTTTAACTTGTTAGTTCGAGGTTATTGTCATGCAAATAGCATTCTAAACGCGTAGTAGAGTTGTGTAATTTTAGTTCTTCGGTCCCCAGCCACCGACTGGGGTATCGATTTCATACGCCGGTAAAAGGATCCAACTGCACACAGAACTGTTTACTTTGCGCACTACAAACATTAACACTTCTGTTTATCGCCCGGCTTAAAGATCCGTTACCTACAGTCCGTATTATATACCTTCACAAACGCTATTCCGGCTTAGAAAAACTGTTTGAGTACAAAAAAAAACTTTTTTTATAATGTTGGTAATAGACTTTATCTGTCAAGTGCTTTGACGTGATTGTATAGGGAACTTTGTGTGTCTATTAGCCACGGGCAGTTGTTATTAGATAATAAAATAAGCTTGTTTAGATTTACTTCATATACTTAACTCGTGTTCGCACGGGCGTTTTTATAACGGGCGTTTTTCGATGTATCTGATACGGTAGCATTTTGAAATGCGACGACTTATTATCGCCCACTTTTGAATTTCGAGCGCTGGACTAACTAAACTATATTTTAAAACGTTTGTTTGAGCAAGACCGTTTAAAATCAAAATTCGTGACGTTGGTACTGGCTGATATTGTTGTCTCTGATTTATAAAACAAAATGAAAAGGATGACACTAAATATAGATTTTTGTATTATCCTACAAACATATTATTTATAATTTTATACTAATTGTAAATTAAAAACTACAGATAAAGTTATAAAATCGCTTCAATAAACATTTTGCAATAACAATGATTGAATTATGCAGTATTACTAAGTCTAACTCTATTTATAGGTTATAAATATGTATTTATATGACTGGCTTTCGTCTGTAAAAGCGCTTATATAAAATCATTTGTCATCCCTTTCAATTCCTTGGAGAAAAATGAGACAGGAACATAAAATAATTAAAATGCTTTAAATATGTGTAACACCCTGTATTTGAGACATTTTAGGCTATTTTATGGAAGGTTTTATATTTTAAATGCGCTCTTATTATCTTAGTAATAAGTATAGTATTGTAAATGCGAAAGTTGGATGGATGGATGTGTATTTGGAGGATATAGTCTGTAAAGATCTTTGGAACAGATCTCGACAAAATATTGGACAGATGTAAAACGTAGTCTGGAAGGACACATAGGCTACTAAGTTTGTTTCCGCGGAGACGGAGTCGCGGACAACTATAGTAATTAAATAGTTATTATATGAAATGTACCCAAGAGATAGAAAAAGAAATAAGGGCAGACAGACAAGAAGATGGGAAGATGACCTCAAGAAAATAGCTGGACCGTTATGGACCCGTTTAGCGAAAGACAGGTATGAATGGAAATCTTTGGAGGAGGCCTTGATTGCCTTGCCTTGGTAGCAATTAAATAGATTTACTTTTAGTATATAATTGTAAATATGTTGTCAAGCAATAAAGGCTTTTTTTATTTTATTAAATGAAATGCAATGATTGGTATTATCACGCCACCTGATGGGTGTGCAGTGATTACAAATGTTAAAATTGACGCGAAAGGCAGGTCTATTAATATGTAGGAGGAATAACAAATGTTTATACCGCATTTGATTTATGTTAAAGGGCATCCTTTATGCATTTGGCACATGCTTAAGAAGGTAAAGCGATAGCATCGGGTATATGCGAGCACGTTATTCATTTCCCGGTACAATCGCCGATACAAGTGCATTTTAAATATGGCGCCTAAGGAACAATATGGCCGACATCACAAATTAGAAGAAATTGTATTATGCCGATTTTGCAATGTAAAAGCCATTTAACTAAGAAAACACATTTAAAAGTTATGTCAGTTAGTTCACAAAAAGACAATAGTAACTAAATATCTAGTAAATATTGAGATAAGACTGGTTATAAAAAATATCAATTTAACAGTGGTAGAGCTCGCTTTAACATCTTCGTACGAATTGTCCGGCTCGCCCGGTGAAATACCACGACCACACAGAAGACAGGCGTCAAATGGAAGCTATTCCGTGTTTCGTCTGAAGAGTGTGGTATAGGAGGCCTAATTTTAGTCTACTTTCTCTTTCCTTATAAGAAAATGATGGGAAGGGAAAGTGGATAGGCGGGGAAAGACGCATAAGAAGAGGTAGCCAACGCATCTGTAATTGCAGATGTCTATGGGCAGGGTTCGCTTCGGATTTTCCAGCGAATCCTGGTGGCTACTTGCTCGTTTGCCACATTGTATTACAAAAAAAGTCAAATGAAATATTTTTAAGGTAATCATATAATGTGTAATTTACAAATCTAAAACAATACTTACAAAAACCACAATTTATTTATTTAAACTTTAGCACTATCTTAGTACACGGAGGACTTAATGCCTAGTGGCATCCTCTACCAGTCATCCTTAGTGAAGAAGCATAGCAATAATTCAACTTCATAACTAATAGATTTGGTTATTATAAAAGCGCTCCTATTATAATTATACTTATTAATCTTTGATATCTATTTTACTCGTATAGTTACTTATATTATATTTTTTGCGACTTCTCAATAAAACTGCCCTGGGGACAGCTATCATAAAATGAGGTTATGTTGGTACTGCTATCGCCATCTATTGGCAGAAATTAAAAACAATTGCAAGTTACGATAAAAAACTAAAAAGGCAAGCTTTGATTAATCGATATTATTTCTCTGCTGGTTATATAATAATTGAATACTGATTTAATAATGAAATTTGTACTTCATGAATAAATTGAATTTTATTATCTTTATCTCTCCGAATCGAGAGTTTTCTCGTCGAAAAATCTGATCTGACAATAACAATCTTATTCGATTTTTTTATCCTACCAAAACATTTTTATACACGATCACGACAGTACATATTCTGTAATCCAATAATCATTAAAATTAAAGCATCGATTTAAAGTAGAACAAAAAAACAGCGAATTTGTAAACAATTAACACTTCAAATACTTTAAAGATATACCAATTAATTTTACACATAAAAAAAGATAAGCTTAAAGCAATTAAAGCCTACACACTGTACATAGTGCAATTTAATCTTAATAGGTTTTGTGCGCGACAGTACCGGCGCGGGCGGCACCACTGTCGGCGAAGATGAAAGCGTCAGTGCGCCGCCGCCGCAAATATTTATTTTAATTTAGTGGCCTCGGAGATCGCTCGTTAATCGCTAATGGATCCGCTCCTGAACGTCGCTACTTCGTCTGTGTATCGATTGTTTTCGATACAATTCGAAACGTAATAGTGATCACATCCAGCTCACGGAAGCCTACCCCTAAGGAATGACTAGGCCATAGTCAACCACGCTGACCCAGTGCGGGTCGGTCGACAAGTCGGTAATGGTGGTATTGACTTAAATCTTAATAATTTTGCTAATACAGTCGGACCTGAATATGCAAGAGTCCAAGGACAATGAGTTCTGACTCGCTTAAGAATGCTGTCCGCCGGGACCAGAGAATGATTTTGGCTTATAGAGGTTTCTGGCTTATCCAAGTTACCTTGGATGAATGTAAAGGTATCTCAGAAACTGCTTCACGGATCTTGATGAAAGGCATAGATGTAGAGTAGAACACAGCCTGTAAGAACACGTAGAGTACGTACTATTTTGTTTTAGTCCTGCGCAGACAATTACTCGTATCTATACTTAATATTATAAAGAGAAAAAACTTTGTATTTTTGTATGTATTGAAATAACTCAAGAACTACTGGGCCGATTTCAAAAATTCTTTCACTCATAGAAAGCTACATTATCCCCGAGTAACATAAGCTATGTTATTTAATTTCACTCGGACGAAGTCGCGCACAACAGCTAGTTATTTTATAAAGGTACTATACTGTGTCGCTACAAATCTATACTAATATTATAAAGAGAGAAACTTTGTATTTTTGATTTTTTTTATTTTTGTATGTATTAAAGTCAAGAACTACTAGGCCGATTTCAAAAATTCTTTCACTCATAGAAAGCCACATTATCCCCGAGTCACATAGGCTATATTGTTTAATTCCACGCGGACGAAGGCGCGAGCAACATCTTGTTAATTTATAAATTTAGGTAACCTAAGCTTTTTTGTAAGTTTGGAGTTTAATTTATAATAGTGCCTCCATCGTCCGCTGCGAGCTTGGGCGCTGTCTGCCCGTGTTTATATCAATATTTGCGAACGCTTTTTGTGGTAAAAAGGGCATTAGTGAACCCTTTTGTTGACGCACAACTAAGACGGTTTGCGTGTCAACAGCCAAGGCAAATATTGTCTCTCGGCGGCTCCTCTGACTAACGTAATCTGGTCTGACTTAAACGCTTCAGAGATATGTTTTTTTTTAATTCTTTTACACTTAAGTAGGCTAACGGATTCACTTCCATGAGAAGCTGTTGCTGTGTTTTTAAAAGCTCAATAATATTGATATTTTATATTTGAATATTTACGAATGCAACTTAATTATGTGTTTTGCTCTGTTACTTGGAATTGAGAAAGTTTTGGGATATATAGGGCATAATATTATCAAAAAAAGTTTTTACATCGCGTTTCTCACAATTATAAAAAAAAGTATGTTGATTACCAGTTAATTTTAATAACATTCACACAGAAGGCCTTAAAGTTTATTTTTCATAACAGTCACTTTATTAAAATGTAATCATGAAAATGCATTAGTAAATAAACAATTTAATTGGCGCCAAAAGTATTGCGACCTCCATGTTAGATAGCTCGAAGACTTGCAATATTCGGTCGCCGGTGCAGAACATCCGAGACATCGGATCGACGATATTCGAATTCAATCGATACTGCATAATCGCCGCCGCTTTGCCGAAATCCCGTCCGACGTCCGCGCTCCGGCGAATTCCGAACGTTTGCAATAAAAAAAAACAACGTTCTATAGACTCGAATCACGTTCCGATGCCGTTCTGCGAATTAAAATCACAAAAAGCGAGACAGGGACGAGCGAGGGCCGCCGCGCCGTACGAGTGAACGAGCAACATAATATGCAACATAGCATCCACGCCCTCTATACGAATAAAATTCAAAATAAGATTTCAAAGGAAGCAAAAAAGGAAAAACGACGCCGCTTTGGGTTTCTCTAGTTCGTTAGAGCGGGAGCGGTATACTTAAGTTGGCTCCGTCTTTTAGGTTAGTTGATATGAGTTATGGCGCGTGTGTTTGCCGCGCGAATTAGCCATTTGGCGCGAACGTGCGGGGCGACGCCCGACGGCGACGCATTGCCTGCCTTCGGAAACGTGCCACTGCAATCGAATGAGCTCCGCGCCCTTAATTATGTTAAGATTTCAATGTAAAAACTATTTACTATTTTCTTTTGAAACCCTCCAGCCGAACATTTTACACATACTCAATTTATACGACAAATATTTAAAAAACACGACGTTTTAATAAATTCCTACTAAAATATGTTTTTAAATACTAAAAATTAAATGGATTAAAATATTTAGAGATGGTAATTTAGGTATCTGATAAATTATAACACATTTTTCATTGTTGTCTTGCCATTGTAAAGCGACATCTAGGGGGCAATAGCAGACATTTTGTTTTAAATAATAGATTTTCATAATTTTAACTTGTATGTACTTACAAAAATCTTTTCCAATTTTTTGTTTTCATAAATAATAACTTTTATTCGTAATAATAAATTCAACGGCAACAATTTCACAATAAAAGTAGATAACGAAGCTCGCATGAAAAAATACATTTTAACACCATGAACAATATGAACGACGTCTAATATCTCAATTAATTTCATAGAAAATAAAACTCGGAAACATTTTGTTTATCGTCCGTGACCGTGTCGAAGCGATTCTATCTCGCGTACCCGTGGCGCCATCTACCGATAGTTATATTCCAACTCTCGCCAAAGATAAACCGACGCTATTAACTCGATTCGTGTTCGTTTCAACGAATGTCATAATTATTTATCTGTACGATAGAATTTCTAAATACCACAGACAACAATTATATCGAGTTTTAATAATTTTGATACAACTTATATTAAAAACTACGGCGTACTCTCATTATTTTACACGAATTTTACGTTTTAAACTGGCTAAAAAGTACTTATTTTGTAACAGTATATTAACCGTAGATGTTAAGAACACGAACTAAAAACATCCATGATCTTTATAAAACAGAAAAAGTTCACTAAATATAAATCCCACAACAATAACCGGATTAGGACGTCTTTATCAACACGTCAACAAATAATCCTACGTCTCGAGTTATTATTTTAATCGACAAGTAAAATAATCGATACAAGGGAGACCACCGCGCGTTCCGATTTACATATTAATACCGCTGCCGGCTCGTAAAATAAAGATATTGGATGGACGGATAAAAGTTAGACAGTTAAAGCCGCCATACCAACTATCGTTTAATTTTAATGTCAACGCTTTCAGAATCTGTCGGTTAAGGTAATAAAAAGTATCAAATTATTTGAGCCGCTCTATGATTTGTTTTTGTCAAAACAAAACACTATTGTGAGAAATAAGTTTTTTTATTCTTTTAAATTAATTTATCAATTCTTATTTATTGTTTTGTCCAACGTTTAAATAAGAAAACTTGGATAATATTCAGGAATTCATTTAAAGCTGCAAGAAAAGAAAATAGGTTTACTCTTTTTGTTATTGTTAATAGCTTGACAGTGTTCTTTTTAAATTCATTATCAGTGCAATTCTGTTTTAAAAAGTAACTTGACTTACTTTTTTTTATCTAAATTAGCATTGTAAATATTTAAGGTTATAAAACTTTTATTCCCTAATTGCGCCGACCTCGTTACGATTAGTTCAAATTGCGTTTAATTCGATTGAATGAGTTGATGACGTCAACATCCGGTGGGACCTTGATTTGACGTCGCTCATCGGTTTGCCCACTACCACTGATTTTTCCTCAAATAATTAAATTTGGTATTTATTGAGATACTTTAATGCTTTAGATGGGAAATAAATTGACTTACAGTAAGTGCTGAATATCTTTTAATCTGTTGTATAGTTTGAAAAAGTTATTAGTTTTTTTTTCAGCGTTAGTTACGGGGGTTAGGTTCTTCAAACTTTGGAATTTTAAAGCTTCATTATTTCCGTCCCTTTGTTGTAAATATCTGATAAAACTTTATATGAGAAGATTAGGACAACCGTTAAACTAGTTAAAAATATATTAGCCATGAAAGTCTAAAATAAGATAAGGCTAAAGAAAGTATGGATGGATTGTGTGCGAAGATATGCTGAAAAAAGGGATGAATTGAGATATGAGATGATGATATGATATGGTGAAGTAGTACATATTGGTACTCCATAGGGACAAGGGCAAGATGATGATCAAGTTTAAAATAAACTATTTATTTATATCTATCTCTGTATGTAGTAGTAGACTTTTTGTTTTAAACGTCACCCCTACGCCGGGCTGTGCAATGGCGTAGGGAGTGTGGGACTCGCCGGCCACAGAAGGTGACCGGAATACCCACTAAAACCTGACGGCCCTCAAACGTATTACGGCGGGGTCGCGGGCACTATGTTTCGTCCACGACATATAGTAGAAGACTACTACTACTACATATAGAGTTGCGGAGATATTGCCAAATCCACGACTGGCGCGTACTTTGCGTGAGGGCAGATCTTGGATCACTCCAGCCAACACAGCTCTCCAAAGAATCACAGTATATTAATCAGTCTAAATTATAATACTTTCACCTTTAATATAAAAAAAAAAACAAACAATGCAATGCTCAGACTTGCCACCGACGTTCATGTCAATAATATACACTTTACCTATTGTACCGACTTATTTACACCGACATAAGAACCAACCTTTGAATATTGATACAGACCACTCGACAGACGAGGAATTCTAATAGATATGTTTGCATACAAACAGTTTATTTTTGCAATACAAAACCGACCGGCAACAATGGACACACATATCTAGATTACGTTTAAACGCGCGTGTCATTTTAATAGTGCTGTGCTTCATTAGCTTGAGAATGCACAAGACACTATAAGATGGGCCTCCGTCTAGTGCCTCTTGAAAATATACTACCTATTAGAATATTCTGTATTTCTATATTACAATGGCTCGCATGTCTATAAAATTATATTATGTGTGTTATGTGTATAGACCTAAACTTTATAAATAAATGTCAGCAATAAGAACTTGTTTGACACCGTGTTCTCACATTATTTTTGCCCCGAAATAGACTTACGACCGAATTTTCAAACTCCATTCAAATATTTAAGAGCGTCTTACTTAAGTCCTCGCTTAACTTCAAATTTTTCGGCGATCTCGTTTAATTTTGACACCATTTAGGTTTTAAGCGACGCTTTTCGAATGGCGTTTGCATTCACCCGTGTAACTCTAAACTTTTAATTAAAAACTAGCGACCCGCCCCGGCTTCGCACGGGTGCAAAACTGATACTAAATACACTACTAAAACTGTGAACATTATATAACAGCCATACTAATAATAATTGAACCCGTGCGAAGCCGGGGCGGGTCGCTAGTTTTATATATGAACCTTCCTTATGAATCACTCTATCTATTAAAAAAACCGCATTAAAATCCGTTTCGTAGTTTTGAAGATTCAAGCATATATAGGGACAAACATAAAAAAGCGTTATTGTTTTAAACTATGTAAGGATAAGGATATTCGTGCATCGACTTGCAATAAACTTGAATTTCACACACATTTAAACAACTGACATTCGTTAATTCGCTTAGTATCGATTATGATAATTTATTTGTTCTACTGGACACTAGATGTCGCTGCACCAAGACTCTAACGCCCCAATGTTCAAACACCACTTTTTAAGCGTCGCTTAAAATCTAAGAGGTGTTAAAATTAAACGAGATCGCCGTAGAATTTGATGGTTAAGCGTGGACTTAACATGTAAGACGCTCTTAAATGTTTGATTGGCGTTTGACAATTTGGCCGTAAGTTTACCATCGATTAAAAAGTATATATTAAGATTTCATTCCGCGCTCGCCAAGTATCGCCAGATAGAAAAACTAGCTTAATAAAATAATCAATTTAATAAACAAGACAATTTAATACAAAACTTTCTGACATAACTAGGGGAGCGAATATGACAACGAACTATAAAAAAAACTTGTATCATTAAAGATTTAAATTGAATGGGTAATACTATAATTTGTGTGACGGAGGGTCAGGGTAACATGTCATTAAGCAAACCGTCCGGTAACGCGCGCCTCGTTCACTAAAATATCATGTAATAACAGATTACTCTTTTTTTACCAAAACTACTGCTACATTAATATGAAATTAAAACTAAAAAATAATAAACTTCAACCTTCAACCTTATTTATTTGCCCAAGTACTTATATTTTTTATTAAAATTATATATAAAATACAATACTTATGATCTCATAAATAGACTTAAACGGAATAACGAATACATGTGTGTTTATTTTTTAATTATTTTACATGACCATCCTTTTTCGAATTAACTTTGCACCTAGATAAATTTAGATTACTCAAGGACTTATTTGGTGGTGATTTCTCATATTAACTCTACACTAAGAGGGACCTGCAATAACACATGACCTCTGAGTATCAGTGAGATACTTTTAATAAAGCCTTTTCCATAGACTTTAAGATAAATGTCACGTAAAATGCTCTACCTTAACTATATTTAAATTATAAAGGAAAGATTTGTTTTTTTGTATGTAATGAAATATCTGAAAAACTACTGGATTGATTTCAAAAATTCTTTCACCGTTAGAAAGATATTTTATCCCCGAGTAACATAGGATATATTTTTCATTTCCGCACAAACGAAGTCGCGAGCAACAGCTAGTAGACAATAAAGGAAATTAATTTATTTATTTATTTATTAGAACTATCAACAGATTAAATTATAATACATTTACGCAAGATAGCTAACAATAACACGATATATAATTTAATCTAATTAAAGACAGTTACATCAAGAAATATTTTATTAATAATTCAATACGATCAATGTAATTTATCCACCTGTACGGTTCAATCTCAGAATGCGCCTAGTTAAGTCGCCCGGTCAATTATAGTCAAGTAGGCATTGATTTCTTTAACTGCCGCCTTTGAAAGAGATCGTGATCACCTCATGTTTGATTCATCGGCGCACGCAATAATGAACCTTAATGACACGTGGGGTGAGAACCCAGCGGCCCCTATTACTGCCATATCGATGTAACTCTATTATTGAAACACTTTTTGCTTATCATTTCTTCTAGTACATAGTATACTAGATTTATAGCCGCTGATGTCACTTTACAGACAAGTTATGATACGTAACTCCAACTCCAACCAATAACTGCTATGGTTTCAGAGATTTAGGACCGCTCTATTGTTATCTAGAAATTTAAATTTCTAACTTTATTTAGAAGAAATGTAAGAGTGTGTTAAAATCCCTTGCATTGCTCCGAGAAAAGGATTGTCAGGGAGTACTTGGGCATTACCATATCCTCAAAAACAATTCGAACTTTTCCTATTGAAAGCAATTTAATGTTACTTGGCTTTAGCCCACCAGGTTAATGTTGCCATAACAATAGCAGTTACCTCTCCTCTCGATCAATATAAATTATGAAAAATCAAAAACATTTAGATCTACAAGGTAAATAAAATAAAAGTAAAATATAAAACAGCGAAATAACGACAAAGGAACTAAAAAGCTAGCTAGGGTATGCAATAGGACTATTATAGTTACAAGTATCAAGAGAACAAGGGTCGCCGGCTAGAGGGTACATAGATCAAATACACTTCAAAACTATGTGCCATTTGCGAAAAATTGTCGATCGTAGAAATGTAGGAAGGTAGAGAGTATTGCACCCTGAGGAACACATTCTGACTTCGTTACGGAAGACTCAACGTTTCAAGAGTAGATTACAAATATCTATAAAGTACTTTCTCAAAGAATTTGTAATTATTACTTTGGTTCTACGCTAGTCTACACGTAGGTGATTGATATTTTAACAATTCCTAAATAAACACAAAAACAAAAGCAGTTAGAACGAATTGCATCTACGTCAAAAAAAACAAAAATTCAAATCCAAACCAAATCAAATAAACCATCGAATGTTCGTTATCCGGCCAGTAATTAAGCAATTGCATTTGTTTTCGAACTGTACACTACAGATGCAAAATATCGAAGTGGAGCTATCGTAATGAAAGAGACGAGAGCGCCGAGTGGTTTTGATGAATCGCAACTATTGTGGGCTGGCGATTCGATGAATTGCAACCAATTACGATGCCCCCAATGAGACTCCACGGCGAGCGCTGTTACCTTCGCAATCAATTGCATTCACTGATCACGTCTTCGCTATTGTCACAATATCTACTAGATCATTAACGATTCATTCTTTCATTATTTTTATGTTAAAGTATTGATAATTCTTACAATCTTTATGCAAGATACTACAAGGATTCCATCAGAAACTATTAGCTGCCGCTGATTTCGTCCGTCTTAACTCGCGAAAGGATATACTATCACTATACGAATAATGGTTTCGAATAAATAACCTTATGTTTTGTAGTCCAGAACCTAAACTTCTTTATTTCTAGTACTTGTATTAACTTAAAACTCTCTCAATAAACAGTTGAAACCGCTGACTGAGTTAGCACGTCTGGTAGAAAGTAATCTTCCTTCTGGCGTGCCAAATCAAACGGCTGTACTACAATACAATTTGTGTAAATCTCTATGAATGATAAGACAACAGATCAAGTTCCTAAGCTGTTTGAAGTGTGTCACGCAGACGATCCTGAATTCGATGCACAAGTACCAGCCGCGCTTCCACCTGGTGCGCGCCAACGACATCCTCAAGCTCCCGTACTCCACCTTCCGCACGTACGTCTTCAAAGAGACGGAGTTCATCGCTGTCACCGCGTACCAGAATGAAAAGGTACGTATATCGAAATCAGACAGAATCGATTTGTGTTTTGCTAACCATTTCATTGTTGAGATAATTGAATAATCAAAAGAACTATAGAAGATACAACTCAAAAAAAAACATACGTCATAAAAATAGATAGGAAAGGTAAAGCGAAAGCTAACCAAACAGATGGACAACATATATAGTCCTCGCTGATTCAAATAAGTAATTTGGATGTAATTGTTCTGTAGAGTCAAACGCAGCTCAAATGAGCAGTTTGTTTTCACTGCCACAATAAGATTTTAAGTGAAATGTTTGTTGCAGATAACGCAGTTAAAGATAGACAACAACCCGTTCGCGAAAGGCTTCCGGGACACGGGCGCGGGGAAGAGGGAAAAGAAGTAAGTATCAATTCTGAGAAATTTATCAAATACACAGAAAACATCATTTTATGTACCTCACATTTCTATTTTACTTACGTTATTAACATGATATTAAATAATTAAAACAATGCCAATAATAGGGAATTGATTTCTCTGTTGATTATCAGACATTTATGACTATCGATGCGTTACTTTTCTTTAATTTAAGGTTTTGTACCTTGTCTATGGAGCCGTTTCCAATACTCTCTATCCTGTGCCAATCTTGACCTTCCTATACGACACGACGTCCACTTTCTTTTTTATTTGGTTTATATAAATTGTCCTCGGTCTTCCTCTCTTTCTCTTTCCTTTTATTCTACTATAGAGTTACTGTTATGTAGGAAAATATGCAGTTTATAATTTGCTTTGAAATATCAGTCCAAATACCTAAACCGTATCTGCAATCGGCCCATTAAAATTATCCGATATGATATCGTTTCGCTTGAAGTAAAAGGCGAAAGATTAAGCGTTTAGCGAAGTGAGCGGCTAACGAAATTAGCCCGCTATCTGCGAATCGCTCCAAATTAATTAGGCCACGAGCACCGACACAAATTCACCTGCCCAAAGTACGACCACCATAGACGCCATGTCCCATCTCGTTTTTCATTTGTTTTGTTTAAAGTTCATTTTATCTTTGACATTCGATTTTTTAAAGTTAACAAGGAGTCAGAAATAAAAGGTTTAGGGGTTTAGTAAAAAAAACATAAGTTGACAAAATATTAAATTATAAGGTATGGTAAGGTCAAGACAGTGACGATTAACATATTAAAAAAATACTGTTTATAAAAATTACGCTGTGACTTAAACGTTTATTATTAAATGCTTCGAAATACAAAATTTAATTGAATGCAGTTTATGTCATAGCAACCTTTTAAATAAGCGATCGTGTACCGCATAATGAAACTGTCCTTTAATATACATATCTATAGTATACCTGCCAAGACCCGACATTAATTATCCCAAACGTATGACACAGTAATGGTTACCCCAGTCGACACCCGACACGGCGCTGTGCCGTTGAAAATTCAAATTAAGCCAATCCGGCGCCTCCTTATTCGTGTTCGGTTAAAACATAGCAGTGCTCGGAATGGTGAAGTCATTCCACTCGCTTTTTCCTTCGTCTTTAGCGTGCCGGGGAGAAAATTGGATTTCCACGATAAAAATCGACTTGGGGTTTTTTCCTGTCGCGTAATTTGCTCGCGCCGCGGGGGATAGCTCGCGGTAATTTCTAATTCGATAGAGTACACAATTAGCATCTATTTAGCAATGGAAAATAGAGCTACGGTTCTTAATTGAGTATTGATATAAATACCGTATCCGATCACTTGATATGACCACTTCTGAATACAGAGATTCCCATCTCATTAAAACATCGTGATGTCTGCACATATCGGCGAAGAAATTCAAAGATATGTGTGAAGTCACGCAAAATACGCGCTAGTCGTGAGTTGCGGAAAACGGAGCGCATCATGGGTCGAACATTTCCAACGTTCTTGTAAAGACAAAAAACGAATAAAGTAGGATTTAGATGATTTGATGATTTAGAAGATATAACAATGTTAACTATGACTTTGAGATAATCAAGTATCTTAAATGTAGAGAGTATAGAATAGAGTCATCTTGATACATTTAAATGAAGTCAAAAGCTTTAGTTTCGTACCGCCTAAAGTTCTCAGTTTCCATATTTAAAGGACCACTCCACGGCTGTCGGCGCTAATTGAAAACTTATCGTGACTTAACCCGATAACGAGTGATATAACGCTTAAAAGCTTCGTGTGTGGTTTTTAATAATGCATTCTGTTTAACGACCAGTGGTTCAAAATGACTTTTCACTTTTTCCTCAATTAGGGTTAGAAAAAGGTATGCATTTTTATATTCTTTACAGTTTTGTTAATCAGTTCCGCAGACCTACATTCGATTTCTCATCGTCTCTATTATGTAGGTGCTAATTATAAACTAGGCCTAAGCCTTATACCTTTAGGGTTTAGATGTACTTTTGCAAAAAGTAGTCGTTTAAGAATTGATTTCGGATGATCCTGATTCATTCAAGATAGAGTGCACTCTGTAATAAGATACAGTGACATTATTTCTGAAGGCACACTTCTGCGTAAACAAACCGTGTGTGAGGCAATTTTAAAAAGCACACGTCCGGGGATAATTTAATGCGCTTACTTAACATTTTGCGCCGGAAGCAGTGCGCCGCAGCTTCCGAATTAGAGGCAGCGCGGCCGCGGCCGGACGGCGGAAGCTCATCTTTTCAAAATGGCCGCCGACCGGAAGCGCGGGAAACGTGAGCGTTTTGACAAACGCCGCGCTCGGGAAAAGCGAGCAGCGGGACACATGCCGCATAACTCAACGCTTCCCTTTGTCATGTAGTGATGCCATAATAAAGTACAAATTATGGATATTTCTCATTTTCTGTTCATATCATGTCATTGATGAAAAAATATCCCGTTTAAAATATTTTGATATATATATAAATTCTGATTTTTAATCAAATAAATTATGTTGTACAAAATGCTTTTAGTCATATTAAAATAAACATTAAACAAAAATTACTGAGAGAAAATATAATTTTTTATAACATTTTAAATATTCTAAAAGAGCAGACAGAAACAATTTTATATTTTTAGACTTAAATTTATGGAAATGGAATTTATTTTTCAAGTCTTTACGAATAAAAAATATAATTTTAATATTATAAGAGTGCGCCTAGCGCTTCTAAGAAGCACCCACGTTTTATTCGTCGTTAAAGTCTAATTATTTAAAAGCGCCTGCATAATATTCGTTTAATGAAAATTTATTTCAGTATTTTCTTAGAAACTACTTTTAAAAGCACACCTCATAAAAGTAATTTAGTAATAAATAATATAAAAGTAAAGTAAGAGTAAAAATCGTTTAAAATGCTGAATTTAGGTAAAGTTATTTCTGAAATTCCTCTTTTAAAACACTCGTACAATAGAAAATTAGAGGGATTAGGAACAAAATCCTTAGAACGAAATGATATTATTGTGGCTTTAATGATAATTGCAACAAAATTCATAATACTTGTAATACAAGTAAGGCTCGACCCATAATTGCTCCATTTTCCGCAACTCCACGACTAGCACGTATTTTACGTGAATACACATATCTTTGAATTTCTTCGCCGATATGTGCAGGTTGCAAACAAAAACAAAGTACTGAACAATCGACACAACAATATTTAATTCTTAATTCATTAATTCATTCCTGCTTTAATTCATTCTAAAAAAGCTAATCGTGTGGTCACCCTAACACGATGGTGAGTTATTGCAGGACGATTGTTCGCATGCCCGCCGCGTGTGACGTACCAAGCCGCCTTTTACACCGCGCAATGTTTACACGGATTTTTCTTACATTCATGTAATTTTAATATACAAATGTTAACACGCACATATACATGTATGATGTAACATGAATTAACACTTATTGTGATAGTGTTTTGTTTGATTAACATCTTTGTCTAGGTTATAAAAATAAGTAACCGTTTTCAATCAATGAAATCAGGTAGAAGTTACGTCTCAAATATAGAGTTAATATTAAATAAGTAATTGTTATTTAAATTATAAATGAATTTAATACATTGCTAAGTACAATATTTTATTACCTTTATTTGCATAAAATATACTTATAAAAAATTAAAACTATTTTTTGTTTTACTGCAAAGTAAACCTTCTGTGCGATTTATATCAAGTTGTTTTTTTATTATTTTCTTTAACGTTTAGCACGCTTGTTTTATGTCAACCTACTTTCTGAAACTTAATGTAAAAAAAAGAAAAACATTTAATGGAAAAATCTCTAATATTTTATTTATGACAAAGCGACGTTGAAGTTTTCATAGCGTTTTGACTCTTATTAGAGTAAATAATAATAATAATGCCAAATTTTTTTCGCAATAAATAGTAATAGCATATTTTTTTAATTACATTCATGGTTGTCACATCTGAGAATCTAATTTCTTATTTTCTAAGGCACAAACACTAAAAACAACTACGAGCCCTATACCTACATAAAGTTGTGCGTACACTCAAATTTAAACCAACCAAAATAACCGTACAAATTGAATTAGTTCCTGGGTTACTGTGGTTAAAATAGACAATGCGGAGGGAATCAGGGCACCTCTTTAATACACCGTCCTTGTCTTACAGACGACAATGGATTCAATAAAAAGCTTCCCATCCGAGGGGTCGCGGTCTAACTGCAACTTAGGGATAAAAATTTGGCAAAATTACAAGGCGGCCCACCCCGCTGTGGAGCGTTTACATTGTAACGCGAACACCCTAATACGAGCTTAGCCTAGGGTTGCTACACAAGTCTGTTAAAATAAGAAAATTGAAATCACAAATTGTAGTGATCTTTAACAAAATATCGTCTTAAAGTTTTACTTTCCAGTTGAGTAGATAGTTTTGTTTGGAACAATTCATGAATCGGACACTCAAATAAACTCTTTTTTTTCTTTTAGTTAGTAGTAACAACTGCTACTGTTTTCAATATAAAATGTCATCCAATATTTTGTAATAATCTTATAAAGATTAACTCTTTAATTTGCTTAAGTATAAAATTTTGCTCTGCGTAAAATAGCTTTTTTATTTATTTAATTTTGTTTGTGGCAGCCCTGGATTAAGGGATAGGGAAAATTAAATTCTATCAGGCGGTGATGAGACGAGTTAATAAAATGAATTTAGCGGGTGCCGACAATCAGGTCGGGAAGATGCGCCGCGCCGGTGGCCAGGGGACCCTAAAACAATGCCCATAATACATTTGTTTGTTTTTCTGTGACAGAAGGCAAATAATTGCCGCTCCTCCGTGGCTTTTAGGGTGAAGTTTTTAAATCTTTTTAAACGTTTCTCTTTTCATATGATGTATTTTTTGTAATGTAACGTCGAATTAAACATGCGTAGAGATTTTGCATTGCCTTTGTTTTTTAAAGGAAAGAAACTGTTTATATTACTTTGTGTACGAACATAATTTAAGATTTATAGCATAACGAAGACCGTTATGCTATAAATCTTAAATTATGTTCGTAGATTCATTTTATAATAATGAAGTAGATTCTTCTCGAATATTCGAGAACATTTCTAGTGATCTGAAAATAAATGAAAATCCCTTTCTCGATAACTTTATCAAAGGATGAGTCCGAATCATTGATCCGATACTATAAAGTCAGATGTCCTTTGAAGAGGTCTTATTTTTCGCATTTTACATTTAAAAGTGCACACCTCCGTGAAAGGGCGGCGGTTTAGGGTTTGGGCACTATCATTAGGAGATGATTAACCTTTCGTCGGCCGGGGGTCGCGGCGGCCCATTACACAAAATGTCAAACGATTGACACCCTCTGAGGGATAAAAGTGCAAGGTGTCGTTTTGAAAATTGAAAACGTATTATTTCCATTAGATATAGTTAACCATTTAAGTACCTCATAGTTCGAGGCTTAAATGTCTATAACTAGAAATATATACTCTTCATACGGATAACTAAAGTTTCTTCAACACTTTGCCCTATTTTTTTTACATTATAAAGCGGCAAACGAGTATTCGCCCACCTGGTTTATATTTTAGAACTTTTTTTGTACATGTTTTGTGTGGCAATAAACGTTTATTCTATTCTATTCTGGTTTCGCTAAAAATAGCGGAGCGACCGCTACTCTTAATCTACGGAGGACACGCACAGCAACAGGATAATTTCTCTACCTATACGTCCCCTCACCCGTCATATCCCCTTCCCATCATTTTCTTAAAAGGATAGGAAGGGAAAGTGGATTCAAAATCCTTGCAGTATGGTCAGATTATTCAATTCTGTTAATACAAATACAGTGCTAATTATTGACAGAATTGGTTCCTAAGTCTACAGTCTTGTACTACATAAAGGATACTGTCAAACACAGCAACAGCTGTTCTGTCTCACGATTTCATTTGAATAATTAACGTCTCTTACTAAATGCATGACATTTAAATGTTATTTAGTGCCCCGCTCTAAACGTTAATCATTGCCTATACTTATAACATTATTGTCATTAAATATTAGGTATAGAGAACTGTTAAGTTTAATAAATAATTAAATATATTTTTTAATATAATAATAAAAGTCTTCTGAAATTAACGGATATTCTCTTTAGTATTTAAGTCATTTCCCCACGTCTTTACTCTCCATTGTCATCATCTATTCTGTGATAAACTGTTATTTAATTATATTTAACAGTTATTAGTAACAAGTTTAATAGTAATATATCTTTAAGATTAAAGCCGAGCGCCCACTGCGAAAGAGTAACGAGCTGAGCGGAAGCTGGGCGGCACCATTTTCCACTTTCATACGAAACTACATACTTGTGTCCCCTTCCTTACCAACAAAGAGAATTGGGATGTGAAAAAAGAGCCGAAATGTTCTAGTGAGCTGATCTGTGTCAAATGAGACAACTGAGTTATGCCGTTGGGCTCTCTTAGCTCACCTCTTTGTTGGAGACGCAAGCACATTTGAGGCCGCTCAGCTTACCATCTCCTGCTCATTACTCTTTTGCGGTGGGCGCACGGCTTTATCTTGTTATAGATAATGAGTTGATATAGATGTTTGACATAGTCTTGTCAACACATGCGGCCGCCTCGCACTGCACAGGATTCCAAAGCCGCGGCGCTACGAATAATCACAAATGATGCTATTAGCGAGATATTCTCGCATTGCGTACTAACAGTCCGTTTCCACTGCACACATCTGTACAGAATACAGTTGTCTCGGTTATTTCAAAGAGAATAAGACGGAAGACGATATGCTTTGGACTGGTGTTTCGGCTGTAGAAATAACTGTCCTAATTCTTGTCTTTCATGGTTTAATTGTTAGTCTTAACTTTGTTCGAGGTTTGTTCTGAGCAATGCAGCCAGCGGTGCTTTCTAGAAATAACGTAGTTATAATACGAAAGAAGGGACAATTTAGTCACTAGAAAAATGTACCAATTCGCTTATCAGAGCAGTCTCTTGTTAACTTTTAACTCGCTCACTAGAAAGCAATCGTGTGCGGGTCCAAATGTTTATCTCACAGTCTCATCCATTGAGGAATCATGAATTTAGATGTAAGTTGTATGTATGAGTACAATAGTATGCATAAAGTAACACGAGCAGTTTGTCGGTGTACCGCAGGCAGGCGCTGCTGACGGC
>QDHC01003604.1:730470-744734 GCA_013186455.1 Papilio dardanus tibullus | reverse complement strand
CAGGCCAACAACAGAACAGAATGTTGGGGATACTACGAAGTAATCATGTACTTGCTCTTGCGTAAATGCTATTTATTTAATGTTTCGTAGACATAGGAGATCTGGCTTTTACTAGCAACCTGTAGTCGTAGAATTTACAATGAATATTAAGTAGTCAGATATTAAATAAATATTATAATTTGAAAGAAATCGAAAATTCAAGGGCAAGTGGATTGGCGGGGGAGGGGACGTATAGGAAGAGGTATTATCCTCTTGTTGTCCGTCTCTTCCTCCGTAAATTAAGGGCAGGCAACGCATCTGCAATTGCAGATGTGTATGGGCAGAGGACGCTTCGCTTTTCAGCGAATCTAGGTGATCGCTTGCTCGTTTGCCACTTCGTAATATAAAAAAAATCAAGCGCGAAATTCAAAGCGAAGACAAATCTTTAACCTCCGCTCTTTATAATTTTTGGTATTTTTATTTGTAATAAATAACTTAAATCTATGCTTAAATATTATTAATATAATAAAAAAACTTCTAATTAAGTATTTATATAAAATGTGCCATGTGTAGGGTTAACGCTGAGCGACGTTGCTTTTTGTCGATCCACATTAACGCTAACAGACAACTGAGAACGTTTTATAACCTCTAATTGTACCGTATTTATTACTTTTATTGCGCACAGAAACTGGAATAGACTCGCTAAATATAAAAGTAAAAGTTATAATAAACACACTCTGCTTTATTCCAAAACGAGAATCAGCGTTATTACTGCTGTACTTTCAACGTTTGGTACTGGTACATTCATAACATTTATTCGAAAATACAGAACATCCTTGTTCCTGGTACTTTTTATGATACATGATTTAGTCCAATGAGCCCCTGGTCTATCTTATTTAGTTCCGAGTGTCCTCAAGTAACGTATAATCGAAGTGTTATTGGTCCTCGTTTATCGCAGTAATTTATACATTTTTACGGAATAAGGGGGATTGGTATGAGAAAATTGTCATTACAAAACTTTATAATTAAAACGAAGTCTATTAGTTAGTATATAAAATATCAGATTTGAACCATCTTTATTATATATCCAGCTTTAGATTACTCTTAAAATATTTTAGAACGTAAGTTTAAAATCAATAAATATTCAGATCAATTGCAAATAATTGCTTACACCATTACCTTATTTCTCAACTATAATTTTTTTTTTTTAAAGTTTCGCTCTAAGGATTCCTTGTCCAAGAGACCTTCCTCCAGGATAATATATTGAAGTGTGAGTCCGAAGGCACCATGACTGTGGAAAAACTAACCAATAAACTCTTTATGCTTCAGATTTTCCTTAATTTACTCAATTATCTTCATCTAACGCATCTTTAATTAGACTCGGTATTTTAATTAGAGCATTCGGGATCGCGATTTTTTTTTTAAATTCAAAGGTGTAGGAATTATCTCCTCATTAGTTCATTAAGCGTCAACTCTTAAGGCCTTTAAGTGTTGACAGAACGCGTTCCAAACCATCAAAATTCTTCGATTGTCCTCCAATTACGAGCAACAATCAAAAATAATTATAAGAAAGAGAGAAAAGTTCATTTAAAAAGTTTTTAGATACATTTCTCGAAAAGTATTTATTACTTAAAAGGGCATTTAACCTTTTTAAGTAATACCCACTTTTTATAAGGGAGGAAAAATATGCCTTTAGTAACGTAAAGCGTAAGGATGCATGCACTGTTTCCACCTCGTATGTGATATGATTTTTCGAGGTTAAAACTAATATATCCTTTACTATGTATTGTAATTGCACAAAGTGCATGTACTTGATAACAGACATCAAAAATGTATAGAACTGACAATGACGTTCGATATCTCAAGTGAGAAGCACATGACTTATCGAATGGCATTATCAGTGTCATACATTTTTGTCGATTCCATTAGAGATATCGCCAATCGAAAGATACTTTGTAT
Organism: Papilio dardanus tibullus; assembly: GCA_013186455.1. NCBI lineage: Eukaryota > Metazoa > Arthropoda > Insecta > Lepidoptera > Papilionidae > Papilio > Papilio dardanus. Next base: position 742,796 of record QDHC01003604.1, on the reverse strand, counting down.
CCCAGGTGTATTTAAAATATGAAGCTTCACAAGGCGTGAAGTTATCCCGGATTAGCATAATCAGATAAAAAGTATGCTCATGTGAGACAAAACCATGTGAAGAAAGCATTGATTGTTGCATGGCATGACAGTGAACTTAACAATCGGTGTTACTCGGAAATTTAACACGTTATGAGGGGAAAAAAACGTGAACATTGCTTTGTTAACATTGCTAATTAATACGTATTATTGAAATAAAAAGGCATGAGAACAAGAGTTAATGTTATTAGATACATATTTGTAACGTGTCGAAAGCTATTTATAACGCGTTATAATGTTCAAAGACTGTATTGTAGATTCAGATTCAATAATAGTTCTCGAATTATATTAACTAATATATTTTTTATAAGAGAAGGGGCAACCGAGCGACGGGCACACAGAGGTGGTCAACGACGCCCATGGACATTCGCAACACCAGAGGAACTGGAAAAACGTTGCCGGGCTAGAGGTAGGCTCGCTTCTCGAAGGAGAAGTCGTAATGGTTCGAAATACCGCCGAAGACAGACCGTTCCACGGCTTGCATGTAAGAAAATAAAATATTAAAATTCAAAGTCAACGAAATTACGTAACAAACTTAAACATCTAATCTAACCTTACTGATATTAATTGTAATCATTATTAGTATTGTTTAGTATGAGAAAACCACCATAAGGATTATTTAAGTAACGATTACACAACCCTGAGTGTGGCAATAGAGATAATAAGTTGCAAATTATAGTAAACCTATTACTATCGCTTGTAACCTATTTTACTTTTTTAAAAAGTGTAATTCAAAATTGTAAGGATGTGGCAGCATTCACACGGGAAGGTCATTGACCCCTATCAAACACTTCCGTAGTTAAACGGCTGAGTGATATAATTGTAAAATCACACACACCCATATGAAAGGTAACCGCCGTGACGCGACGTCGCCTCGCTTATTATTCGCCTGCATTAACCACTTAAACACTAGCTACGGGAACCGCACGAATTACATTTTTATGCTATAAGAAAATCAAGGGACTTTTTACTGATGAGTTGATTATCGACCTAATATTTTGTTTTAAGTAAATATTTTGATCACTGCCTACATTAACTTGACCACCTCTAGCCCACTTAGTCAGAAGTGGTCTCTCTAAGTGTAGATTCAGTTATCTTTAAACAACTGTGAGTGGAACAGCTGGTAAGTAATGGAAACATCTAAAGTTAACTACTATAAAACACACTTTAAACTTCGCTTCGGCATCTTCCCTATTTTTTAAATTCTTCATGTACGAGGCGTTTTCGGCCCCGTACTCAACTTTCATTGTGACGTCTGAATTTTTAGAAGAAATGTAAGCGAAACACGTACGAGGTGTTTCAGACCCCGTTTGGCTAAAACGTGTTAAAAGGTTAAACAAAGTTTACAATAGATAAAAGTTCTTTTCCCTTAGATAAGGAATCTTGAATATAAAGTTAACCGCAAATCAAGTTTCCAACTATACAAATCTTATAAGAGAGGAACAACAAAGCATTTGCTATAATGATAAGATCAGTCGGGAGTCGCCGCTGATCCCGGAATCAATATTGGGGATCAAACGCTCGGACTGCACTGGGGATATTCAAAGAGATGATACGACTACGTATAAGAAAAGGTATTTATTTATGACAAGAGTAATTCGGTGTATCAATGATGTCCTTTTCCACGGAGTCGCTTTGTTTGTGTATTGCATTTAATGATAAAGCTAAAGAAATTACTAAAATTATTTTACAAAACATAATCTAATCTAAACACGAGCATAATAAGAGATGAAAGAAAATAATGCATTTTTATCCTGGTGAAGTTGATTATTTTTTTTAACAACTCTAGAAAGATCCACATTCGAACCCCTATAAGAAAAGCGTCCGTCTCAGGAGATAAATATGTAATCTTAATATAATTGAGCGAACGGATCTCGACAAACAACCCCCGCTAGCCCTTATTGACTCTTGCGCCCCGATGCCTCGGACAGCGGTGGAACGAATGACTGAGCTCGTAACTCGGTGATGGAACGAATGATTCGAACAGCACGGTGATGGAAAGAACGCGTGCGCCGGACGGCGTGAAGCGATCACTCTACTTGTAATCACCCTGTTCATGTCACCATGTGATTTCGGTTAATTTGTAATTTTTTACGTCACTAATCGATTGTTAATTTCGTCACTTTATAATCTAACTAGGCATTTTATAAGCTGTGAGCAAATTGTGCCTTGACCTTACTGGTGAATAATGAATGGAATTTATTTGATGGTAGAAAACTATGAGTAAAATTGGAGAAAAAGTTGAAACAGAAATGTTACCATGTTTTTTATTGCATCCAGTAGTTTTATTGTCTGTAATTTGCTAGCCTTCTGTTTATAGAAGCAATATTCAAAGAATAATTATTTTGTAAACAAGACAATTCAAAGAGTACACACTTAACAAAAACTTTATTTGCAAAATCACATTAATCTTAACGCGAAGGAAATAGCCTTATAAAATATTTGGTGACCGGGTAAACTTGAACTACGACCTTTTATAGAACTTCTCCCTTACGTCTGATAAAAGTAAAGGTTGTAGGGGAGCGAGGTGTCAGGTTATACTGGTCATGGAAAGGCACACGGTCAATATTCAATTGATATTAATGACATTACAACACCTGGTATCAATTGACAGTGGTACATTTTACAGTCGGATTACATGCCGGTTACACTCTTTTATTATTTTCTAATATAATTATATTTAAATGTTTTTAATATCTTCATAACAGAACGAAGATAAGGGGAATATTATCTTCGTAATCCAGATTAAAATAAAATTATAAATATCCCTCTAACTAAGTCGTATTGGCGCATACAGAGTGCTTTAAAAATTAAGTTTAAGAGTCCCTGTAGATTTCACAGCTACACTACAGAAGTATTTAATAAACATTTGACGACTGCGTGTGGCCATTAAATAATAAACAAAAAAAATTGTAAGCACAAACAAAAGAGTATTAATTCGCAGTGTGTAAGCCGAGTCTAGGAACGATTAAAGTAAAACCTGCAATAACGGCGTGTTAACATCTCCATTGGCAGCTGATGCCACCGCCGGACCCCAGCACATAACAGCCCCGCTCATGACACTTTTTGTCACACCAACAACAATTAATAAATATACGTTTGACATTTCATTGAAACTTCCTTTGTATTCAAAACATTACATCCATTAACATCAAGGTATATAAATTAAAATTTTAAAGTAATCGTTTAAACGTTCTTGAATGCGAGACCATTCATAGAAAAGTAATGGGCAATTTGACCACAATGTTTTACAATGGCTACGTATAAAAAATGGACCAACGCAACGATCTGATCAATTTTATAGTATTGCACATAATAAAGATGGCGAGGAACTCAAATTAACACTGTTTAAATAAATAAATTCGTTAAAAATTACGTTTATTGGCCACAAAGTTGTAATAAAATGAATAAGACCTATCACAAAATGTATCATACATACAGTTAGGCCATTTCAATCTAAAGATATAAACAAAATTCAAGCATGAATGATACTGTACTATATGTTTAATCAACGCACCCCATTTAAGAAAACAAAAGAGAGAAGTTTCCGTGACTTATGCCCATAAAGGCGGAGTGATAGTGAACTGTCCCAGTAATGGCTTTCCGATTGCGAGCCGACACCAGGGGGCGTTTGTCCCGTACAATCGGGAACTTAAAATATTGCCTACATTTAAACTATACAAGTAACAGTTGAGGGTCGAATACGAGTTGCAGTACACATGTCTAAACACAGGCCCTATTAAAGTACCCTGACATTAAAATGAGCAATACTAACCTATTCTTCAAATTATTTAATTCTGTTCGTTAAGCACCCTGGATATTAAACTATTATAAACATTCCTTGACTGAAAGGTATGCTTTCTAGTTCGATATTTACTATGTACCTATATCGATTATTAATAGACCACAGAAATAGAATTTTGAGTGATATCTTTTACTACTGACAGTCATTTGTTCATCTTGTTTGCTCTTTTTGGGTCAAAATGTACGTCGTAATAACTAGTCACTATAACACACAACAACTTTTTTAATAAATGATCACATAAACGAGACATTTAGTTGGGCCTTTAAAAATGAACGCAACATCGCAGTATAAAAATTGTCAAAAATGACAGAGCGGGTCGCGTGAGCCGGCGTTGCTCGGGTAATGAGCTTGTGATTGTCTTTCGCCGTTCCAACAGGGGCGGGCTCGTTTGAGATTTATTTTACGGAAAAAAATGACAGCCATCATTCAAGGGAAAAGTTGGTAAATGAAAAGTGGGTCGGTTGAAACATTCGTGTGCGAGCTAACGAGCCGCGTGTCTATTTTGGTACCAAATGAGACGACAACATATCGATGGTATTTTTGTCTGACAACGTCTAAATAACCCCCTTTTTTGGTACCCTTCTTAATACTCAAAAGGAATACCTATAGTCTAGGCTGGCAGTCTGCACGAAACGTTCCATTTTTTGTTGCGAGATCATAACCTGATCATGCGTGTAACCTTTAATTAATAAGAATTTATTTTATGACAAGTAATATTCAGTTTGTTGTGTTCAAAGTTATTATATTTTGCTAACATTCACAAGTCATATCTTAAAGATCGAGACTACTTTTTTTAAAATTTTATATGGCAATGCAATAAAGGTGAATGCGATACAAATTGCCGTGTTATGTTGGACCTCACGGAGTGCAGGTGCGGATGCCGCCGGACTTCACATAAATATATCCGGTACAGCATATTTCAAGCCTCTATAGGCATTCCTGCTGCACATTAACACTACCGAGAACTGTTAGTACTATTTTTTACCGATAGAACTCTACACTGTATGCCAATTTAATATTAATGGTGTTCCAATTTTAAAATATATTTTTTTAATCTAAATTATTGAATAATTTTATTTTACAAAAGAACTAATAAAGTACATAATATTATGTTGGTGAATGTAGTATAGGATGTAGGGAACTAATTAAATGAACTTAACAATAAATATCCTCGGCAGGAATCGATCCTGTTTACGACATTTGTCACTAACAGATGAAAAGGGGAGCTAATGCATCTTATTCAACTGGAAAATAATGTCTAATCTGCCATTTGAACGTTGACTATTCTTATAACACTACATTCGTAATAACATTGTTAATTTAATTTAGCATAATCTACATAATAAATTATAACCAAATTATTATATTTTGAACTTACCCTCTCATTGATAACCTATATAATCAAATTTTAAAATTTACCCTCGTAGATTTTTTGACCATGCTGTATAATATGAACATTTGGACCACCTTTGGACAACACCTGTTAAATACTTCCAATAATAATTACGGCGGAGTATGTGCGATGTCTTATAATTAGCCTGGATAGCATAATGAGCCGTGAACTGTCTACAACTACTACTATCTAGTAAGGAATTCAAAATGTAAACATTTAGCTGGTACAGGTTTTTGAAAGTGCAGTATCTAAAACCATAGATGTAATAAAACTATTTTTTTAATGTCTATGGTGTGCTGTGGTCACGTGTCCAAAGAGAAATTTATTTCTTAAGACAATGCGAAACAGGACTCCGTAAGCCAGCTCACCCTACAATGTTAAATAAAAGTATATCACATTATAAAGTAAAATAAAATAAATAGATTAGAGCAGGATGACAGCAGGCAGCAGTCAGCAGGCGACGAAGGGGAGACACGAGACGTATGGTCGGATGCGCAAACTGAATCGACTGATTGCGAGCCGCCGCCCGCACTGGTCACATCACTCCCGCGGTAACTCACTCTTACTGTCTAAACTCTAATGCAACTTGAATTATTTATCACAATTTAGCTTTTATTTTGAAGAAAATAAAACAAGTTACTTATTTAGGTTCAAAAGGTGAGGGCCTGTAGCGTTTATGATTTGAATTTCGAATACTTAAATCGATCATATACTATGACTTCTAAGAAAGCAGCTCTTTATACGGAAATAGACCTCTTTTAGATTTTTCCGGGAGCATATAATATGTAATTGTAGAGGAAAATAGTATTGATAGGGTAGTTAACTGTGTTCTTACAAGACCAATTTTAATTAGGTAGGCACATACTTCCTTCGCAGTTTTATTGGCAATATCCTTTTAGATTAACTGCCGAGTTAACAGATCATCTAGTGTCCGCTACAATAAACAGTGTTTGGAACAACAAAAACACATTTCTCTCCTTGAGATATCAATCTTAGCAGCTCATTGACCGTCTGAATTCCACGCGAACCCCTGCTGATAATGTCTGGCATAAATGACTTCGATACCGAAACTTTTTCCATCAAATTAAGTAGAAACGCAACTATTGTCTGACAAACTAAATAGAGACGTGTAGACAAGTTCCTATTGCTGTGGAATAAGATTCAAAATTGTAGTTATTAGTTGTAATAGTGCAAGTGTTACGTCGTATCGGTTGAAGCGACATACGCTGATAAAAGCGCGCCTTAGATAGTGGAATTGTAATAAAGCATGTCAATAATTGGTAGGGACGAGACACTGTTTTGACGCTAAAGTTAGGCGTAGGCTGATGATGCTTTGCTATCGATTGATTAAGATCCATCAGATCATTTACATATCTCGTAAGTATAGAGATTAAAAATGTTAAGCTTCTGTAGGTATTTGTTGTCTGCTGCTATATTAATATTATATTTCTGTTTTAATTAACTATATTATTTTAACCGTAAAAATTGGTGTCGATATTTTTTTCCTGTCCTTTATTGATTATACCTTTTTAATATTAACAGCTAGCGATGTCAACGGACGCTTTAAACGTTTATAGTAATTTATTATATCGTAATATGAACGCATTTATGAAGCTAAAGGGGACAACAAGGGCCGCGTCTTCACACTATAATTTACGACGTATACCAATTTGTTGGAATCGTATTAAAAGGCGGACGTAAACTGTTGAATGGCCCGAAAACTGGGGTGACATCCTTGAATAAAGATGCGTATTTTGTTTTGTTATGTTTTAGGTTAGTTGCTTTTGTAGATCAAATACTTTCTTTGTTAAATTAAAGTTCGAAACAAGTCATAAACACAATGTTTGCCGTTCTATACTGAACTGTATGCTTGTATGTAATCGAGTGTTTACACGAGATTAATAAAGACACAATATAAAATAATTGAATCATTCCAAAACACACGTGAGTCATCTTTTATGAGAATTTCCATATCGACACCCAAGATAAGATTAAAGCAGATTAAAGTTAATTAGAGGCTTCTTAAGTTTCGTGGAGGTATTAGGCTACTATAATGACGTCGGGCGTAACAGGTCAAGCCGTTTTAGCGCTTGATTGAATTTCAGTTGACAAAAATTTCCGGAAACTTTCGAAGTAGAAACGTGATACCTTAAAGCTTTGATGACATGTCGTACGATACGTGATAACTCCCTTCCTATTTGTCTTTATTAAACGTCGTATTTCTAACATTCGTAGTTTATAGTATTTTTCAATATTATCTGTGGTAAGATGTAATGTCACTGCCAATCGTCTAGCTAGACTTTAGAACTCTAGATTGTGGGAAACGTGGTTCTAATTTGCGCATAATAGTCAAGATTTTTTTTAAGAAAGTTGTAATCAATTAATCCTTATTAATAGAACGTAACCTAAAAGCACGAGGGAAGTTAATAAAGAAAAAATCCTGCTCTTGATATTTCTGAATTCAATTAATGTAATATTTTTAATAATATTTTACTCCACACGATCTAATTGCGTTGGCAAAACAGCGTGGTGTCAGGTTATAAACCAAATTATAACGCACCATAACTTTCGCAGACAAGTTGCTCGTGTAATGGCGCCGCATTTTGGCGGGAAGCGGGAGCGATGCAACGCCAAAGCGTTAATGGGGGGTGAACAATAAAACACATTTATTCATTTTGTCATATTTTTATGTGTGATCTACTTTGTAATAGATCGCATTACTTGGTAAAATATATATTAATTTCTATACTTTGAACACTCTAAATATAACTTCATTCCTATTAATCCGTGGACGATTTGTTAACACTGGCAGCATTTTATGCAGATAATTTATTCGAATTTTATGACTATCAGTCAAAGTCAAAATTATTTCGTGCTGTTTTGATGATTTGAAGGCAAAATTGTAGTTTTAAAATTAATTATTTAACTAAATCAAGTCAAGTGTATATAATATGTGTTGGCTAGCGTGGGCACTAGCAATTACTGTGTTTTCCTACATGTTTGCAAAACCGTAAAAAAACTCTCTAACAATACCAAACGGGTTAGTGTATTAAGTACTATTTTTAAGTATATGGTAATTTTGTAGTTTGTACTAAGTACCGTAATATTAGATACTTAGTTCATTTAGATATTTGGGATATCCTGATTATTTAACATCTATTTAAAAATACTTAATTAACAAATCTTGTTTTCAGATTGATGTACATGTTAGAATGAAGAAGCACCATAATACAAAGTTTTTCGGGTGAAGATTATCATAAAACAAAATGTTTTGAAATAAACACTTTACCTTGATCTCAATTTTCTTTAAGTCTTAAGTCCATGCTGTAAGGTTTTTCTGTTAGCATTTTTAATTTTAACTTTAGTTCTACAACCTTTTCTAGTCCGCCATGAGGGGCGCTGCCATCGCGTTTTATTCTACCATCAAATAATATCAAGATTAAGGGATAGAAATATCACATGTACTATACAAAACAATTTTACTACTTCTCTAGCATAACAGTTCGGCATTTTGTTTTGATTTCTTTACATTTTGAATTTTAAAACGACTCGATTGGACTCGTCTTGTTTTTGGACGTTTTATGTCAATGTCAACATCTGTCATGCAAACGTCAAAACAAAAATTGAAAACCGTTTTTTCCGGGAAAGAAATAGTTTTACGATTTTTAATATTTTAAACTTAGTATTAATTTGTGAAATATCATAAAATAACTCATAACATAAATGCAGTTTAAGTATAAATATATTTATTGTATACGAGAACTATTCGTTGAATTATTGAGCTACGAGAATCTTTGATAGGTCCTATTGGTATTTCATCAAATATTTCTTAAAAAGTAATACAATGTCGCACGCAGAACTATCAGAAGACGATGATAGTTTTGTACTTGATGCTGAATTTGAAGAAAATACGATTCCGTTGAATTCTATCAGTATAAGCAGTGATGAAAATCAGAGCTCTGGAGTAGTATATGAACTTACTTCGGATGAAGAAGAACCTTCTAATGCAGTCGAATTACGTAAAAAGAAGGAGGCATTAATCAAGAATCTATTCCCAAATGCAAAGCCAAGTGTCAAGAGACAGGCACCAATTGCTCCACAAATACCTAAGTCTGAGGGGTTTCAGCAAATGATAGGTGGCATTAAGGTTCATATACCGGTTAAACCTTACGGTTGTCAGACTGCTTTAATGTTTAAGGTGAATATTTAATTAATTATTTAAAAATTAACAGGAAAATTGATTTACCGAGGGTATAAAAGAAAACTAAAGTTTTAAAAGACATATAGCAATCTCTCTATGATCTTAAAATATGCGTACGTTACCTTTTTTTTATAATATAAAGTGGCAAACGAGCATCGCCCACCTAGATTCGCTGAAATAGTGAAGCAACCGCTGCCCATAGACTTCTGCAATTGCATATGCGTAAATAATCTAAAATAATATTACCTAAAATAATCTAACAGTTTTCTTATAGAGATGAACTCTAGCATGTCTATGGCATGATAAATATATTCTATAACATATCAACAGGTAGAGAGAAATAATGTCTATATTTCTTCTAATGTTAAATTGAACTAAGTCAAGATTGTCATTTGTTATTTTAAAATTTGCAGATACAAATAGATACAGAAATAAATACTCTAAAGCTGGCTATGAATGTGCAGTTTTATAATTGCACAGTTTTAACTGTGTAGTTAAAACTGACGCACACATGTCAATTTGAATTGCATAATCAAACTGCACAGTTCTCAGTTTTGCCTATACACATCAGTTTTTACTACGCAGGCGAACTGTACAGTTAAAACTAAGAATCTGTAGCTAGCTTAAAACCATGTAACTTTATCAATAATAATTTATTTAAGGTGATAACCGCAATAAATAAAAGCCAGAACTGCTTACTGGAAAGTCCTACAGGGTCAGGAAAAACATTGGCTCTGCTCTGCGGTGCTTTGGCCTGGGTCAGACATGAAAACGGTAAGTAGTAACAATTTTATATAAACACAACTCCTTCTCTGACCCTATGCCTTCATTAGACCGAGTTCGCGGACTTTGCTTCGGCGTAAGGCAGTTTTTTGCGTGACATCGGTCTAATAAGAACAAGACAGGCTTGTAACGGAAGAAATTCCGTGTTTCGCCCGATGAGTGTGGTGCCGGAGGCCTCATTTTAGTCCACTTTTCCTTCGTGTCTTTTGCTTGTAGTGAAATGATGGGAAGGGGAAGTGGATTTGGCGGGGGAGGGGACGCATAGAAGGAGGTATTGTCCTTTTTCTGTGTGTCTCCTCCTTAGATTGAGGGTAGGCAATGCATCTGCAATTGCAGGTGTCTATGGGCAGTGGTCGCTTTGCTATTTCAGCTTATTCAGGTGGCCGCTTGCTCGTTTGCCACTTTGTAATATAAAAAAAATATAGCTCTAGGGTGAGGAATTAAAAAACTTAGTAATTAGCCTGTGTCCATATAAAGTATGTTTTACAGAGATTGGTTAAGCCATTATAGGTAGGTATACCTTATAACACACATCCATCTAAATTATAAACTTTCACATTTATATTTCTGAAATGAAGAATTAAGTTAATATTATAAAGAGAGAAACTTTGTATTTTTGTTTGTATTGAAATAACTCAACAACTACTGGGCCGGTTTCAAAAATTCTTTCACCATTAGAAAGCTACATTACCCCCGAGTCACATAGGCTATATTATTTAATTCCACGCGGACGAAGTCGCGCACAACAGCTACTATAATATAAGTATAGATTACCCTAGTACCAAATAAACTATGACATAAGATAAAGTTACGTAGGTAACGAGGGACAATTGATCACAAGTGTTCGCGTGTTCCAACTCGGGACCAAAGAGACAAGCGAATTATAAATCATGCAAAAACTGTCGCACGACAATCGGCAACAGCCTAACACGAAAATTGCGCACAGCCTATACTGAATGCATTTACCGCATGCAACCACGATACAAAACTAAAAGGACGCTACTGATATTTCTACCTTTTTTTTATATAATAAAGTGGCAAACGAACAAGCGGCCTGGATTCGCTGAAGCGACCGCTGCCCATAGACATCTGCAATCGCAGATGCGTTGCCTACCCTTAACCTACAGAGGAGACGCACAGTAAGAGGATAATTCCTCTTTCTATACGTCCCCTCCCTGCCATATCCACTTCCCCTTCCCATCATTTTCTTATAAGAAAAGGATAGGAATTGAAAGTAGACTAAACTTTTTAGTAAACTAACACTACAATGATATCAGATTTTATTTATCGATTAAAATGAGTACCGATTTTTGTGATAACTTCGTGAGATTCCTTTTGTATTATCTTTTTGTTCAAGGTCCTTTTATACGTAAATAGCTGATAAATAGGATGGATATTGTTTCATATCAGACCAACATACGACTTGTAAAATTATGTGTCTTTTTTGCAATATATCTTAAGTAAATACTATAAAGCCTTGTACGCACCGGGTTTAGTATTTTAGTCGAGGATAGGATATCCATTGCCATTCAGCGCGGCAATGCCGCGAGTGTGATGCGTACCTTGGCACCGGGAACGACACCGGACGGTAAATTTATTTAAGGGAATTTTAGTCGAGTAGCAAGTAGCATTTATCCGAACAAAAGATTTACTACTGTTCGGACTTGTTTAAGCCTAAATCTACGCACTAGGATAGTCATTTAGTAACTAAACGTGTCCGAACAACAACCTTTTAGTAGAATAGATTAGTAAATCCTTTGTTCGGATACTTGCGACTTGCTACTCGACTAAAATAGAAGAGATAGAAATACTTTATGCTGTGTGATGAAACATATTTTTGTGTATTTCTCTATTTTAATTTAATTTATATACCAGAGATATTAGAAAAATATGATATGCGTCACTTCACTGTGAAATTATGGCTCGTGTAAAGTTTGCCAAAGTCGTAACTTTGCGTCATTTGACCTCTGTAGTCAAAAGTCCCAACTTGTGACATCAAAATATTGATATTAAGAACCGTTTACACTGTATAAACTTTATATAAAATCTCGATGGGTGCGCTTTCG
>QDHC01003604.1:693689-709037 GCA_013186455.1 Papilio dardanus tibullus | reverse complement strand
AACCCCTATAGAGCGGTGCACACGGCGCACGGTTGCTCACTTATATACCCGCCTCTCCACATAAGCCACCCCTGTCTACATAAGACGGTACGGTCAGGCGATGTAAATAACGCGAGATAACTTCGAGAGGGTCTAATGGAATAGGGAATCGTGTTTTGGAAAGTGCCCCGGAGAGAATGTTCTGGGTTGTTAGCGTTATAAGGGCCTGCCATGTTAAGTGAAAGTCGATATAGGGATTAGGTCGGAGAAATTTGATTATTCAAACGTTAGTTGGCACGGTAATGGCGTAAGGTGACCGCAGTCGGCTACCCTCTCAGATACGCCTAAATATAACTTCAAACTCGTTACCCTTTAGTTAAGCTCGCTTATGAATTTCGTGAATAATCTAAGTTTAAATTGTTTGACTCTGAGCGAAATCCATTAGATTTATGTATGTCCCTGCTGGCTTTGAACGTTTTGGTACTTTGTAGTTTGTGCTATTTAGTATACCGCTTTATTATTTACTGTACAAATAGTTCAATGTGAATATAAAGTCCAATAATATAGTCGGACATTGAATAAAACATTCAATTTTTTGGATGCCAACATTAAAATTCTCAATAAATTTTATTTGTCTATATGGATAAAAGTATAAATAATCATACGAGTATTAATTCTCAAAGTAAATGTGATTTTTCCATTCATCACCGAACTGCCTCGAAGTACCTCTTGACAATTTTGTCTAAGCCTTCAGCGGTAGTCGTCTGAAAAATACCAAAGAAAATACATTTTTTTTTATAAAACTCTTGTCTCCTTATGAAATACGGTAATGTGGGGAAAAAGTTAGATTTTAATACTTTTATGGTTAGTTTAGTGTATTGGCTATGGTCTGGTTGTCTATGTGTGTATCATCACTTTACCACGTCTATAATCGTACCAAACACGCGCACCGCATCTCGCCGGGCATGACGTTTGAGATAATGTTTTAAACAATAGAAAGAGACACCCAGAGACAACCAGACCATAGCCAATACACGGCAATTAGTTATTATCATGAACCTAGAGTTAATTGAGTTGAAAGTAGTTTGGATGAATCATTACTTTTACTCACAGCTATCATTTTATCATTAAAAAAATCACGTATATGTTTCGAAGTTCTGCCGTTTTCTTCTCGCTGGATATGTATCATCTTATTCCCTTCTATTGTGATTACGCTTTTTACCTGTAATAATATATTAATACGTAGTGACGTCACAGTACAATTGTGTTGATGGAGCTTTCGCCTGCAACTTCGTTCGCGCAAATTTAAAAAAAAAACTTAGTAAGTTGCTTATGCGTTCCAGATAGTTCTCTAAAACTGTACCTTATTTCATCGAAATTCGTGGAACTATTCTGGATGTAATGGTACGATAAGTTTTAGGTTTATAATATAAATTAGATTAGTAGAATCACTAGATAGTATAAAACAAAGTCGCTTTCTCTGTCTCTATATCCCTATGTATACTTTAATCTTTAAAACTACGCAATGGATTTAGATGCGGTTTATTAAATAGATAGAGTGATTGAAGAACGTTTATATGTATAATAACATCCATTAAATAGTGGAGAAATACTGTTATTTTTTAGGTTTCTAATGTATTGTCGTAATTACATTTTTCCGCATTTAGTAGTGTATTTAGTAGCAGCATTGCACCCGTGCGAAGCCGGGGCGGGTCGCTAGTTTGACATAAAAGTAAGAAGTAATACCTTAACACCATCCGGTTTAACCTCATCGAACTCAACTCCCAAAGCGAATGTGACTGAAGAATTTACCAATCTTGAACTAAAGCTGAATGTATAAGTACCATTTTCGTTTATTGTTAAACTATGTGTAGGACGAAGTGTCAGCGCCGCCTTCCGAGCTATGTAGCCTACACCTAAAATAAAGTTTAAATAAATAAATGAAACAATAAAAAACAAAGTGTATAGAGGATTGTTTCATATTGATGTATTTATGTTGAAGCAGATATTTTGTTTCGGATATTCTTTTTTTATAAGAGAATATAAACGAGCGGCTTGGTTATCGAGGTGATCTCTGATGTTCTGTTGGTGATTCTGAACGGGTAGCTTTTGTTTAACTATGTAAGTGTCTTTTTAACCGACTTCCAACAGAAGGAGGTTATCGAATCAATGAGTTTTTTTTAAAGAAAGAAAGAAAACATTTTAACACTACAGTCTCTCTTCGTACGGCATATTATATAAGAAAATTCTTCTACTTTACTATTTACAGGTTGCAAGCCCTGATTTCTTCCTTTGTATTAATATAGTATTTAAAATTTAATTTTATATTCAATGAGACAAAAATAACATACATACCTATGAAAATTAAATAATCCTCAAAATTCTCGGAACCGACCATAACATAATTCACACCCAGAAACTCTTCCATCGTAATAATATTAAAACTTTATCTTAATAACGTGAATACGTTTCAATGTTCGCGGCGGTCTAACATTGTGTTCACTATCAGGCCAAAGTTACGAGATAAATGATAAAATTTACTATCAAATGATAACGAAGAACGATGGGTTAATTTCCTCGAATTTGTTTACTTACTTTTGTAATTGGGCTACTGTCTTATTAGACGGCCGTTGCCCTAATACGAGCTATAGTTCGAAAAAATAATAATTTACAAAACAAAATTTAATTTTGTGTGAAAGAAGATATGCTGAAAAAAGGGGTAAAATCAGAAATGACGGCTGATAGAGAAGTATGGAGGAGACAGACGTACTGTGTCAACCCTCCGTAGGGACAAAGCCAGGATGATGATAGTTCGAAAAATTTAACAAGACTTGATATGAAGCGATAGATGGTCATCATGATGAAGAGTAAAATACATGTCGCATTGGCGAGCGGTGATGTTTAAATGATACTCGTAGAATGTTGGTAATAGAGTTCTTTACTCATTATTGAAAACTACACGGCAATATCTAACTAGATTACAAAGATTTACAGTGATAATGATGAGTTGCCACCTGACATTTGTTCGAAACCATGACACACACAAACCCATTTGGGGTAACCCGCTCATCAACTAACTCTATCATACAAATCAATTTTAAAATGACAATATATCGTTTCGCGCCGTTATACATATCTCCATTAATACTCCTCCGTATTATATCAGTCGATATCTGAATTTACTCCTTTCTTACGCCAGTCCTTGCTTCTAATGCCAGTCTTACATAACATCTATACGTTCTTTGATCTTTCTATTTTTGTATCCATCCACATTTTTATTTACACGATAATATTGCTTATACTATTTGCAACATTAATTATATCTTTTACCATTCCTGTTTATCAATAGGTCACAAGAGCATTTATGATGAAGCAACACAGAATCCCGAAGACGCAAGTAATCGAGCAAGCAAACGGCAAGATCGTCTTGACTCCAGCAAAGAAGGTATTAAAATACGTCAAATAAAGACTGATTTTTCTCATTGAAAACAAACACATCCTGCACCGTGATATTTATAATCTAAGTAATTGAATTAGGCTGGAGTAAGACTTTTAATGCAAGATTTTTTGTACACAAGGCTAAGCAGTGGTTTTAGTCCCAAGTGGCCTACACAATGTCGTATATCGACTTCGTGTACAAACCTCTAAGATTTTCGCTTCAACCAAAATCGCAGATTTCAGTAGCATTGTGTACGAAGGGGCTTACCAAAGTAACAAAATGTCGCATGACCTATATCTATAGTAGTTGTTATAAAAACCTGTAGAGAAATATACAAGAGTGCAAATTGCGATCCCCGCTTTGAGCTCCCAGGTGCTGGTAGGGAGACTCAATACTTTCATTAGGGTGAGCTGTACGACAACGTAATCTCAGTAATGGCCCCATTGTTACCAACGTCGCCATTTTGAATCGCGCTCAAGGCGTACGGCCTGCGTAAAGAAATAGAATACGCACATTAGTCAACTCTTGTTTACGACGCGAAATGGAAATTTGCAGTTGGATGAATAAAAAGAAAATGTGTCTTTGTTAATTAGGTAGATAACAAAAACCATATATTGTAATTGTTCGTCCAATGTTCAAATACTCACATGTCTACATATAACGTAGGTTATTAAGAAAACTTCTGTTTGACTAAGTTCTCAGAGTTTAGTTTGTTATTCAGTTTGTCTTTTACCTAGTAGAGGATCAACACCATCGGCCATTTACTTCTTAGCCATAACTATCAAACCACAATCTATGCTTTCTTCTGTCTTCCTCTGCTTTTGTAGCCATCCACATCCATACTTTCTTGTTTAAATATTCTTCTCTATATCAATTATCATACTGTATTTCAAATTTAGACACTAAACAGACTGGTCTAGTGAAAATCCATAAGAAGCGACGCTTGGCAGCCAGTGAACTGGGTATGGGCTGTGAGGAAATGTACAACTCACAACTACCTTCTTCCCTGGAGAGTGCAGAGCTGCCATCTACCCCAGAGAAGAAGAAACAGACAAAACAACAACAACCAGACACTCCTCCAAATGTCCGGTAAGAATTTACTAGAGATTTCTTTTTTAAAATAATGAATCTTAATAATTCCTACTAATCTTATAAATACGCAAGTTACGATGGATGCAACGATCTCCAGAAGGGTTAAACAGATCTTGATGAAAATTACTATCTGTGTTTTTTTGTTAATTCGGAGTCGCGGGCAACAGCTGATATTATTTGGATATCACTGAAATAGGACAAATTATATTAGATACTATACTTCATCTGAATCCAGCTTTGAACGAAGGCTTTCACAGGTTTTAAGAAAAGAAGCATCTAAAGAACAAACAAATATATTTTTAAACGTGATCCTTTAGGCATGTTTTTGACTATATATTCTAATTCCTATCTTTAGCATGGCTGCAGAGGTGAACAATTATTTTCTAATAAAACTGTTTATGGTTTTTTGAAGTCTAGCATAGAATTATTTAACTTTATACTAGTTTAGTAGTTGTATTTTGTTATTTATCGTATTTAGCTTTGTTACTCACTTTGTATGTTTTAATATAATTATATTTGGTTTATCATAGTGTTTGTATTTTCTTCATACGTAAATATTTTGCATGTAGTAGTTGTAGTTTAAATATAAAGTCAAGTATTATATAACTTAATTTAAATTACTTCTATTTGAAATATTTTGAAATGGTAAATAATTTAATTTTATATAAAAAATAATTTAATATTTTCATTGTTCCGACGCTTATAAAGTTTAGGTACAACTGGTTTGATATTCTAGATCAGTGGTTCTCAAACTTTTTAGTGGAATTTTATTTTTTAAATAAAAATGATACAATACTTGGTTTAGTAGTCTGCATGTGTAGTTAGTAGTCACCGACCGATCTTGAATGCCGTTAGCAAATTCCAGTTCACAATTTACCTAGACAAATTACGCAAGGCAATCACGATCGGTGATATATTTAGCATTAGTTTAAATATAATTATGTTTTCCAGAGCACTGTACAATCTGGTGGACAATCTTAGAGTGAGGACATCGATGGTTGTTGATTGCAGTGTACCGACCGTTTACTACGGGGCGAGGACACACAAGCAACTGCAGCAGGTGATCAAGGAGTTTTCAAGGACGGTGTACTGCGGACAGCTGCAGATGACGATACTATCGAGTAGGGATTACAGCTGTGTGAGGGAATTTGATAAGAAGACGTGGAGTAGCAGGAATGATATGTGCAGGGCTTGTATCAAGGTATGTTACAACATAATGTCTTACAAGACAAAGATGTTTATATTGTTTATATTGTGTTCGATAGAAATAAAGTCAAATTTAAACTACATATTTTCCTTATGCTAATATGCGACGTTATATAGAGTTTATTGTATAGTGAAGGTGAACTAGGACAAATAATTTGGACATGTTTAAAATGACGTCACATGGAGTGACTTTATAAGGAGTGTAGGTACTGTATTTCCGACTAAAATCACAGCCTACTTGACGTAATTCTTAACTTAATGATCGTAAAGTATTTAAATACAAAAAATAAAAAATAAAACTATTTTCTCCTTCTAGCCGTATACCACAAAATCAATAGAACAGAGGGCAGATTCGAACTGCAAATATTATGACAACAGAGCCTCCCTGAACCACCAGATGTTACCTCCAGCCTTCGACCTGGACGACCTGGTGGCTAAGGGAGAGGAAATAAGGGCCTGTCCGTACTACGCGGCGCGCGGTATGGCGACCAGCGCACATATTGTATTCTGCCCTTACAATTATCTTATCGAACCTGGTATTAGAAGTAGTGTAAGTATGGAATTATTTAATTTTTTAGTAATAAAATTATTAATATTCGTGACATTTTAATAAATTCAACCTATTTAACATTTACCAGAGGGTAAAACATTTGAGACTTTTTATTAATTATGTAACAAGTTTATTAACAACTAGCTGTTGCTCGCGACTTCGTACGCGTGGAATTAAAAAATGTAGCCTGTGTGACTCGGGGATAATGTAGCTTTCTACGAGTGAAAGAATTTTTGAAATCGGCCCAGTAGTTCTTGAGTTATTTCAATACATACAGAAATACAAAAAATCAAAAATACAAAGTTTCTCTATTTATAATATTAGTATAGACAAAAGCGTAGCCATGGAGAATTGCTAGTATTTTTAGTAAATTCACAAAAATCTAGTAATGTTACTAGATTTTTGTGAATTTACTAACCTTAAAAAAGTTTTGTTAAGATATAGGTTCACGACAATAGTCGAATGTCGGGATTCGAACCTACGACCGCGAGGTCAACACTCAGTACCCCGAATCATTACACTATTAGCACTTCAAAATGTAAGTATAGTACGTACATTTCAGATGCAAATCGATTTGTCTGACAACATAGTTATAATAGACGAGGCGCACAACATCGAGGACATCTGCCGGGACGCGGCTACATTCAATTTTACTAGAGATAGTGTACAGGCATCTATTAAGGTACGACTAATTATATTTTCGCGCCCTCTAGCATGAATCGCAATTAAATTATCGCTTCATAGTATAAAACAAAGTCGCTTTCTCTGTCCCTATATACCTATGTACGCTTAAATGTTTAAAACTACGTAACGGATTTTGATGCGGTTTTTTTAAATAAATAGAGTGATTGAAGAGGAAGGTTTATATGTATAACTAGCGACCGGAACCGGCTTCGCACGGATGCAATTATTATTATGGCTGTTATATACAACGTTTACACTTTTTCTGTGGTGTATTTAGTATTAGCAGCACCCGCGCGAAGCCGGGGCGGGTAACTAGTTATTAATATAAATGCGATAATTAGGATGGATAGATGTTTGATCTCCAGAACCACAATGGATCACGATGTTTGCACTTACATACATAGACTGGAACACAGGCATAAGTATGTTTTAATTTCGCGCGGACGAAGTCGCGTGCTATAACTAGTGTAAATATGTTTCCAGGAGTTGGAGATACTGACCGGGTACAGGTTCGCGAATCAGGATTCGTTGCGTTATGTAGAATATTTACTGCGTGCGCTCAAAAGTTGGGATGATTGGTAAGTTAGCTCTATAATAATACATTTTTGAACTACCCTCTGTAAAATAACTACTATAATCTACCCATTGTAGCGTATAACCTGGGCTATAAGCTGTGATATTTTGTGACTATTTGATTTCCTCGATTTTGGACCTCATGCCGGTTGATAGTGGTGAAATTTCGAACTTATTCGTACATAGTATAAAACAGTAACGCATTTTTATGTTTGTCCCTATATATGCTTGAATCTTTAAAACTACGCAACGGATTTTGATGCGTTTTTTTTTAATAGATAGAGTGATTCATAAGAAAGGTTTTCATATATAATACATTCACAATATAGTAGAGTAACACTGATAATTTAGAGGTTTTTAATATGATGTCGTAAGTTAACACATTTTTAACGCTTACATTGCAAACGCTGCAGTATTTAGTATCAGCATTATACCGATTTGCACCCGTACGAAGCCGGGGCGGGTCGCTAGTAATATATATAAAAAAACTAAACTAAAATAAGAAACAATAGACATACTTAATTGTCAGTAATTAACATTAACAGACTAGTTAAAGTAGGAATGAAGTTTTTTTTCAAGCAATAGACGTATCGAGCGATTTCTTTACGTAAAAAAATATTTCTCGAGTTTGAGTATTGAAAACTTTCTACAACATTCAGATAACAAACCACCAAACATATAGTCATCTTTCTCATTCTATATAATAAATGTGAGATAGTAATATTTTTGTAAATAATTGTCGTACAATAGGTTCGTCAACCAAACACCATTAATAAATCAACAGCCGATGAACGGCAACGAGGCGGTGTTCCTGTGGTCCGCACACAATTTTGTACAAACACTAAACAATCATAATATTGGTCAACAACAGTATAAAGGTAAGAAAAAGAATCACGTAAATCGGTTCAGAACTCGCTGCTCAAGTTCCGAACATGCATAAAAAAAAACTCATTGACTTGATAACCTCCTTCTGTTGGAAGTCGGTTAAAAAAGAACAAAATAGTAAAAAACGACCTATATTTTTTTATTATATTTTCCCTAAATGGTCTTGAGACCAATTGATTCCCTTTTTTTAATCAACATCCCAAAACGATGTTCTCAATTGAGAACTACGGCTTCATTAGACCGATGTCACGCAAAAACCGTAAGCAAGACCGAGTTCGTGATAAGAACGGAGATTTTAGTTCGTCGTAAGGTTGTTTTTTGTGTGACATCGGTCTAACGAAGCCCAAAACATTTTAGAGGAGGAATTTGAATTAAGGTTTTTATAGATTTCCATCAGAATGCGGAGTTATTTTGCAAACGTCTTCGCGAGGACCCGCGCACGTTGTTGGGTGTGACTCAAGCCACCGCCACACTTGTAGAGGGCATAGACACTGTTTTAGGTTAGTATTTTAACTTTTGCGCAAATTACAAGGTAATTATGATTTAAATTAAAAAAAAATCTATTAGTCCAACCTGGATAAGCGAGAAACCTCTAAAAGCAAGAGTCAGGTTCGACTATTTGTTATTTTACGAATTATCTCTCATTATTATAATGGTATAAAACGGAAAATTATTCGATTGCTTTGAAACGATTCATTTATTTTCGTATTTTATTGTTTTTTTTATTATTTGAAGTGAAAATGTTTTAAATAATTGTTTTTTGATTGCTCTGTGGTGAGTTATTGCTAATATCTAATATTGCAGGTTATTTGTTCCGCTGCGAGGGTAAGTACATGGACGACTTCACGCCCGCGCTCGTGCGCACCGTCAGCGGACCTGAAGCTAACTATTGGAGACACTCACAATTCAATAAGGTATTCATTTAATACTGGCTGTTGAGCGCGACTTCGTTCGCGTGGAATTAAATAATATAGCTAAAGTTACTCGGGAATAATGTAGCTTTCTAATAGTGAAAGAATTTTTGATATCGGCCCAGTAGTTTTTAAGTTATTTAAATACATACAAAAATACAAAGTTTCTCTCTATATAAAATGAGTATAGATAACAAGGAAGAATTTTATAAATAACAATCGAAAGAAAGGTTTTCTTGATTACTTTGGCAAATAACTTTTTGATCGTTTTTTTGATGAATATACCAAAGCTGGCGTACACACGTCAGTTTTAACTGCGCAGTTGAATTGTGCAGTTAAAACTGAGCGTTAGCAGCCAGCTCAATACTTGATTATTTTTTTTAACGTGTGTAAATCAGTTTTTCAGTTTAATAGCTATTTATTTTCGTTTCTAAGTCGATAGACAAGGAGATATTATCTCTGCGCCTGATGTGCATGAACCCTGCGGTGGTGTTCGAGAGTCTGAAGGTGGCTCGCTGCATCATCCTCGCGTCCGGCACCCTGACTCCCCTCGTCAGCTTGCACTCGGAGCTGGGCACCGACTTCCCTCTGCAAGTCAGTCCTAACCACATCATACCGTCGGACAGGGTGAGTGTAACTTATTGTGTCTTTACTTTGAACATGTTGATCTTAAAAAGTTAGAGGCTTTTTTAAATTCATACGATCTTAGTTAGGGCAACCGTTATTTTAGTAATACAGTCGAACCTGGATCCAAGGGACCGCGATATTTGTCCCGCTTACAGACGTTTCTCTCTAATCCGAGTTTCTCGCTTATGGAGGTAGCTCGTCGGGAACAGAGAATGACTCTCACTTATAGAGGTTTCTCAGTTATCCAGGTTTTAGTGTATTTCTTTTAACCATTATAAATTCGAAGTTTGAGGACAGTCCATTGATAGGATTAGAACTTAATATTGCTTGATCGGTATTCAATAGGAATTCAATTCTTATATAGGAGTATTTTTTGTAATAAATCAAGTTGCTTGCTTTTTGCCGTTTTTGGTGCGAAATTCAGTCTGAAGTCGGTAAAAGTATTAAATTGACTTGTAACTCCAGGATATAGGACTTAGGAGACTCCCCCTACCGCATAAACTCCTACCCCCTTATTCCAAAAATATATATAAAGTACTGCGATAAACGATGACCAATAAGTCGTCGATTATACGATACTGGAGGACACTCGGAACTAAATAAGATAGACCAGGGGTCTCATTGGACCAAATGTATCATAAGAAGTACCAGGAACGAGGGTACTCTGTATTTTTGAATAAATTTTATGAATGTACCAGTACCAAACGTAGAAAGTACAACAGTGATAATNAGGTTTTTAATATGATGTCGTAAATTAACACATTTTTATTAACACAGCGCTAACATTGTAAACGCTGCAGTATTTAGTATCAGCATTATACCGATTTGCACCCGTGCGAAGCCGGGGCGGGTCGCTAGTGATATATAAAAAACTAAACTAAAATAAATAATAATAGACATACTTAATGGTCATTAATTAACATTAACAGACTAGTTAAAGTAGAAATGAAGTTTTTTTCAAGCAATATACGTATCGAGCGATTTCTTTAGGTAAAAAAATCTTTCTCGAGTTTACACTTTGAGTATTAAAAACTTCCCACAACATTCAGATAATAAACCACCAAACATATAGTCATCTTTCTCATTCTATATAATAAATCTGAGATGGAGATATTTTTGTAAATAATTGTCGTACAATAGGTTCGTGAACCAAACACCATTAATAAATCAACAGCCGATGAACGGCAACGAGGCGGTGTTCCTGTGGACCGCACACAATTTTGTACAAACACTAAACAATCATAATATTGGTCAGCAACAGTATAAAGGTAAGAAAAAAAAAAGAAAATAGTAAAAGACGACCTATATATTTTTATTACATTTTCCCCAAATGGTCTTGAGACCAATTGATTCCCTTTTTAAATCAACTTGTGACTTATGTAAACTTATTTGTAACACTATGGCTACATTAGACCGAGTTCGTGATAAGAACTGAGATTTTACTTCGTCGTAAGGTTGTTTTTTGTGTGACATCGGTCTAATGAATCCCAAGGGTAAGACATTTAAGAGTAGGAATTTAAATTGAGGTTTTTATAGATTTCCATCAGAACGCGGAGTTATTTTGCAAACGTCTTCGCGAGGACCCGCGCACGTTGATGGGTGTGACTCAAGCCACCGCCACACTTGTGGAGGGAATAGACACTGTTTTAGGTTAGTATTTTAGCTTTTGCGCAAATTACAAGGTAATTATGATTTAAAATTAAAAAAAAATCTATTAGTCCAACCTGGATAAGCGAGAATTGGGTGAGCGAGAAACCTCTATAAGCCAGAGTCGTTCTATGTTCTTGACGAACTACCTCCATAAGCGAAATATATGTTTAGAGTGAAACCTCTATAAGAGAACATTCTCTGGTCCCGACGGACATTCCTAAGCGAAATACTTGATGAGAGAGAAACCTCAATAAGCGAGAGAAATATCGCAATCCCTTTCATTCTCGCTAATCCAGGTTCGACTGTATTTGTTATTTTATTATCTCTCATTATTATAATGGTATAAAACGGAAAATTATTCGATTGCTTTGAAACGATACATTTATTTTTGTATTTTTTTTTATTATTTAAAGTGAAAATATTTTAAATAATTGTTTTTTTATTGTTCTGTTTATTATTGCTAATATCTAATATTGCAGGTTATTTGTTCCGCTGCGAGGGTAAGTACATGGACGACTTCACGCCCGCGCTCGTGCGCACCGTCAGCGGACCTGAGGCTAACTATTGGAGACACACACAGTTTAATAAGGTATTCATTTAACACTGGCTGTTGAACGCGAGTTTGTCCGCGTGGAATTAAATAATATAGCCTATGTTACTCGGGGATAATGTAGCTTTCTAATAGTGAAAGAATTTTTGATATCGGCCCAGTAGTTCTTGAGTTATTTCAATAAAAAAATACACAGTTTCTCTCTTTATAATATTAGTATTGATTAGTAATATTATAAAAGCGAAAGTTACGAAGTTTACGATCTTGGTATTTGGTATAGATGTTGAATACAGTCTGGGAAAACATATAGGTTATATGTTACGTTTATTTTTAATCCCTGCAGACGGAATCGCGGGAGAAAGCTAGCTAAATATAACTTAACATCGTTAAATAGATTGTTATTTCTAGTTGTTAAATTGTTTTTTGTAACATATATTTTAATAACATGGAAGAATTTTATAAATAACAATCATAAGAAAGGTTTTCTTGATTACTTTGGCAAATAACTTTTTGATCGTTTTTTGATGAATATACCAAAACCGGCGTACACACGTCAGTTTTAACTGCGCAGTTGAATTGTGCAGTTAAAACTGAGCGTTTGTAGCCGGCTCAATACTTGATTATTTTTTTTAAATCAGTTTTACAGTTTTTTATTTTCGTTTTCAAGTCGATAGACAAGGAGATATTATCTCTGCGCCTGATGTGCATGAACCCGGCGGTGGTGTTCGAGAGCCTGAAGGTGGCTCGCTGCATCATCCTCGCCTCCGGCACCCTGACTCCCCTCGTCAGCTTGCACTCGGAGCTGGGCACCGACTTTCCCCTGCAAGTCAGTCCTAACCACATCATACCGTCGGACAGGGTGAGTGTAACTTATTGTGTCTTTACTTTGAACATGTTGATTTTAAAAGTTTAGAAGCTTTTTTTAAATTCATACGATCTTAGTTAGGGCAACAGTTATTTTAGTAATACAGTCGAATTTTGTCCCGCTTACAGACGTTTCTCTCTAATTCTAGTTTCTCGCTTATGGAGGTAGCTCGTCGGAAACAGAGAATGACTCTCGCTTATAGAGGTTTCTCAGTTATCCAGGTTTTAGTGTATTTCTTTTAAACATTATAAATTCGAAGGTTGAGGACAGTCCATTGATAGGATTAGAACTTAATATTGCTTGATCGGTATTCAATAGGAATTTAATTCTTATATAGGAGTCTTTTTTGTAATAAATCAAGTTGCTTGCTTTTTGCCGTTTCTGGTGCAAAATTCAGTCTGAAGTCGGTAAAAGTATTAAATTGACTTGTAGCTAAGATATAGGACTTAGGAGACGCCTCCTACTCCTATCCCCTTATTCCAAAAATATATATAAAGTACTGCGATAAACGATGACCAATAAGTCGTCGATTATACAATACTGGAGGACACTCTGAACTAAATAAGATAGACCAGGGGTCTCATTGGACCAACATTATGTATAAGAAGTACCAGAAACAAGGATGTTCTGCATTTTGGAATACATTTTATGAAAGTACCAGTACCAAACGTAGAAAGTACAACAGTGATAATGCTGATTCTCGTTTCGAAATAAAGCTAGGGTGCAAATTCTTTTGCTAAACTCTTAGGTAAATAGGTACTTATTTCGCCTAGCTTGCCAAGTCAGTGGTCGTTGTATAGGTATGGATAGGTTCCCTGTCGACGTGTCCTGCGGGCGCGCGGCTGGAGTGCAGCGCGCGCGGCGCGGGCTCGGCGCGCGTGCAGGACGGCGTGGGCGCGGCGCTGCGCTGGGTGAGCCGCGTCACGCCGCACGGCGTCCTCTGCTTCATACCTTCCTACACACTCATGAATAAACTTGTAAATCGGTGAGTAAACCTAGCCTAGGCTATCTAATTTTATTCGGCGCTTACTTTAAGATTCGAATCGATATTCAACCTTAGCTAACAGTTACTAGACTTATGCTTCGGCATCATTAGACCGAGGTTCGCAATAAAAACGGACTTAAGCAGTTAAATCTCCATTTTTATCGCGAACTCGGCCTTAAGCCTTGTTCGCACCAGGATAGTATTTTTGTCGAGTAGCAAAAAGCATTTATCCGAACAAAGGATTCACTAAACCTACGCTCTAGGATAGTAATTTACTAACTAAACGTGTCCGAACAGCAACATTTTAGTAGAGTAGATTAGTAAAATATACAATACTCGACTAAAATACTATCCTAATGCCTACAAGGCTTAAGATTGAGTTCGCCATAAAAATAGAGTTTTAACCGCTTAAGTCCGTCTTTATCGCGAACCTCGGTCTATTGAAGTCAAAGCAGTAGTGTAGTAATTGTTAGCTAAGGTTTAATTACGATTCGAGTCTTAAAGTAAGCTCCGATAAAAATTTTATACTCTGTCAAAAATAAGGAATATGAAATTTTATGTGTGGTCTTATTTTATAAGCTGTTATATTAATGACGTTTAAGAATTTGGCTATAAAAGTCGCTAGTGGCTAGATAGGCGGCCCTTGTAGAGTGATCACTAACTCTATGGCTTCATTAGACCGAATTCGCGATAAAAACAGGAATTTCCTTGTCTTTTTTGCGTGAACTCGGTCTAATGAAGCCGTAGAGTAAGAGACTCTTAGTGTAAAATTATTATACTATTGCTAATAACAGCTAATTATGTGTTTATATTTAGTAAAAAAAATGTAATACAGTCGAACCTGGTTAAGCGAGATTCCAAGGGACCGCGATATTTGTCTTGCTTATAAAGATTCCTCTCTAATACGAGTTTCGCGCTTATGTAGGTAGCTCATCGGGACCATAGAAGCCCGTTTTCACCAACGAACCCCTAAAGTAGTTTAAAATAGGTGTCTTTTTGCTTAAGGGTCTCCCTAAATCTAACTCATAACTCTATTGATTCGATAACTAAAGTGACACATAACTTTCGGTGAAAACGAAAGTAGTGTTAGGTGACATTTAAAATGCATTAAGGGCTATCTAAAATTTAGGGATTTTTGGTGCAAACGGCCATTACTCTCCCTTATCCAATTTTGAAGGTACTACTGCTAAAAACAGCTAGCTCTTTGTTTTAGTAAAAGAATTGTAATACATTAAAATTTATTTATTTATTTATTTATTTATTTATTTATTAAGGTTGCAATTGCATGTTCTACAAACTATGGCAGTCTAAACACTATACAAATAATAGGAAACAAACGGAAGAACAAACAG
>QDHC01003604.1:682229-692920 GCA_013186455.1 Papilio dardanus tibullus | reverse complement strand
TTTTCTTTGTATGGGATGGGGTATCTGTATATATTATATTATCTGTGCTATTAGTAATATTTCTTACCCTACAGGGCGGACATTTTGCTTCGGCTAAGTCCGTTTTTATCGCGAACTCGGTCTAATGAAGCCGTATGGTTGAAATAGTCAAATGAGAGCCTCCGTAGGGGAGATCAAACCTGGTTCTCGTGACACTATTTATCTATTCGTCGCAGCGACGGTTGCCAATATATTGTACGCCTTTTTGTTGATTTGAGTTTTAGTTGAAGCTAAGTTTTGACTTTAAATTCATTATTTTTTCGCCCATTTTTACAATGAATCAGATTCGGCATAACATATTCTTATCGTACGGCTTTATTAGACCGAATTTGCGCACAAAAATGGAGATTTTGGTATGGCGTAAGGCCGTTTATAGCGTGACATCGGTCTAATGAAGCCTTAGGGATACAAAAACACAAATCTTTTCTAATAAGTAATAATGTAGGTGGGTGTCCCGTACCCGAACACGTATGACATGGCGGTGAAAGAGAAGATGAAGTACAACGACCGCTACAGCGCGCAGCGACATCTGCTGTCCAGCAGCGACTGGCTGCTCGTGCAGGCATACAGGTACACTTTTTTATATATATGACGGTGGGAGTGATACTTCTTCGTTGATAGCCGACTCCATATTGTGAACAGTAACAGGAATGCTAGGTAACACGTGATAGTTCCGACGATCGCACTAGCCGACAGCCACAAGAGTGTTCTCCTGGCTTTCCTCGCTCGGCCGGGAAGCGTCGACTCCATCAAACGCCGACAGAGGGAGCCTGCGTTCTGTAGTGCAGACTAACACCGCCAACGGCGCTAGTATCGCTCTGATGGCGCTAGTGTTGCGTTGGTTGCGACATATATATTTAGGCACAGAGGGGTTCGGGAGCCTATTATGGCTAGGTCATATTCTTGTGTAGTTATCTTGTCGTAGATTTGTTTCTTAATTTAACGTTGATGTTGCGGCGCATCACTAGTTATGACTAGTGACATATCGGCGTGATAGTGTCCCTCACTAATCCGCCATCTTTCTTTCTCTATGGAACGCGGCCGCGTATCCCCTTCCTTCTTCTTTTTCCTCCTTCCTTACTGTTAAGACGTGAAAAGTGCAAGAACTAACGAAAATACTTCAAAGGTTAATTATCCATTTTAACAGTTATTTTAGAACAACCATAAATTTATGTAAAATTAGTCTCGGTCGCGATAGAGAGGACGAATACGCCCTTGATATTTTTTCTGTAGTCAATCACGCTGACCCAGAGTTGGTTGACTTCAGACATGTATTTGAATTTCTTCCCTATCTTTCTATCGTGATTTGAACCCAAGATTTAGAATTACAAGTTCAGTACTTAACTCTGAGTCACCGTTGACGATTTTTAACGTCGGTATTGGCGCTTTTTTACCGCCCTCGCTCATAATGATTGCTGTAAAATTACTTGTTTCATTCATCTAAGGCTTAAAATCCAACGCTGCTCGATTAAAATTTAAAAACGCCGCCGTGTGATACTTTAGGTATCTTTCGATTGGCGATGTCGCTGATGGAATCGACAAAAATATATGAAACTGACAATGACATTGGATAAGTCATGTGTCACGTGAGATATCGAACGTCATTGTCAGTTACATTTTTGATGTTCGCTATCGAATTATTATGTAGCGCATGTACATTGGTTAATCATCCCCGGCATATGTTCTATCAATGCTTTTTAGCGGTTTACTTACGTCTTCATTAGACCGAGTTCGCGCAAAAAAACGTAGATTTTGCTTCGGCGTGAAGCCGTTTTTTGCGTGACATCGGTGTAACGTAGCCTTAATGTTAAAAATGCATGTGGAAAATAGGTTGTTGTCTTACTGATTACCTAATAAATAAGTTAATTTCGATCTCAAAACAATCTCTCTTACAATTAAATAAATAAAAAATCATAAATATATCATATACCATGGACGGGCTCGCCCCGATATGAAAATTGACGCGTCAGCCGTTCTTTTTTTACGTCCGTCTTTACCTTTCTTTTTTTTTCACCCTACGCCACTGGCGGTCAGGGCTCTGAACCAGGCGGTGGGGCGCTGCGTGCGGCACCGCGCGGACTGGGGCGGCGTGCTGCTGCTGGACGCGCGCTTCTCCGCCCCCCACTACACGCAGCACCTCTCCAAGTGGGTGCGCAACTTTGTAAGTACTGCATACTTTATTACACCGAGTCCGCGATAAAAGCCGAAGAAAAATGTCGGAAAATAGTTTTTTTTTATCGTGAACTATGTTTAATGAAGCCGAAGTATTACAAAGAGAATCCTGCTGTTATAAATGCGAAAGTTTAAATAGATGTTAATTTGAAGTTATCGTCTGAACGGATCTCAATTAAATTTTGCATAACAGTAGAACAGTCTTGAAGAACATATAGACTACTTACTGTTTCTTTAAAGCTATTTTTACGGTGATACGAACGCTGCACAAATCTAATTACTTATGTCGATAACTTTACAAATTTTCTCATAAATATTCAGACTCCAGATTGCAAACTTTTTATACAATGTCGCCATAAAAATAATTGGCAATGCTCGCACATTAGGAACAAAGTCACTTACTAAAAACATGTTATTTTTCTTTAACCCTACGGCTACATTAGACCGAGTTCGCGCAAAAAATGTAGATGCTTCGGCGTAAGGCCGTTTTTTGCGTGACTTACGTCTAATGAAGCCTTAGGGTCATTCTTTGTATAATTTATTATTTAAGTTGGGCAACAACCACCACACGTTCGAGAGCCTAGTGAACAGTCCCAACAGCCTCGAGTCCTTCATGCAGAACATGACGCTGCGGGAGTCGGAGGACATCTAATATATACTATACGTTTTATTATAATTAATATGTTATATAGTAATTTATCTCATACCCTATGGCTTCATTACACCGAATTCGCGACATCAGTCTAATGAAGCCGTAGTGATAGGTTCTTATGTCATTTTAAATTAAAATCGCATTTTTGCGTCGCTTTAATCCAAAATATTAAAAATTGTGATCAATTTTAACCGACTTCTAACAGGAGGTTATCAAGTCAATGAGTTTTTTTTATGATAGTTTTAATATATGTTTTTTTAATTTCTTATTTCTGACAGATCTTGATATTTTGAGTTTCATTTTTTATTATGAATGAATGTAATAAATAATAAAATCATTGTTTTAAAACTTTTTATTTCGTGGATAAGTTTTAACGTTAAGGCTACACATTGACAGTTTTATCTTCTTTTTTCACTACTTTGATTTTGTGTAATATTAAAGCGACAATTTTTTTTCACTGCGCAGCTAAAAATGTAAATGAACGCATTCCCTTAATTGTGATTAAATATTATTCATAATTTTAAAATAAAAATAGTCCATTTTAAATAAGAGTTTTCTTCTTAATTCCCAGCATTATTCTACACTAAATTTTGATTTCACTACATCGATGTCGAGGCGAGGTTTTTTCGCTCTGAAACAAAAAATACATAAAAAAAGGTTTTTGAAATCTTCATTGTCCAAAATCTATGGTAAAAATAATTTACTTTTCTAACAAAATACTTAAAAAAAAAACAATACAGTCGAATCTGTATACACGAGTGTCCAAGGGACAGTAACATTAGTCTTGCTTATAGTTCCTCTCTAATCCTAGTCTCTTATTGAGGTGGTTCGGCCGGAACACAGAATTATTCTCGCTTATCTAGGTCCAACTGTACTACATAATAATTTACATTATTTCCCCCATCCCAGCAGTGTAAAAGCATAATTTGATCTCCCCAAAATAATATCAAAAATAGGAGGGCTTACCCAAAATGCTTTTCGATTGGCGATATCGCTGATGGAATGGAATCGAGTAAAATGTACGAAACTGACATTGATATTCGGTAAATCATGCTTGTTACATGTGATATATCGAACGTCATTGTCTGTTATACATTTTTGGAAGTCGCTACAGAATCGCTTCATAGCGAATGTACTTTGGGTAAGCTCCCAATTATTTTATTTATTTTTCCGTGTGTGTGTGCTCACCCGTGTGTGTCGTGTGTGTCGTGTGTGTCGTGCTTGTGCACGGTGCGCGCGTGCCGCTTGAGATGCGACACTTGCTGGAAGGCGGTGCCGCAGCGCTCGCACGAGTACGGCCGCGACCCGCTGTGGTATCTAATAATAAACATATTAATATATATAAATCTCGTGTCACAATGTTTGTCCTCAATGGACTCCTAATCTTAACCGATTACAATAAAATTCGCACACCATGTGAAGTTCGATCCAACTTGAGAGATAGAATAGTTTAAATCTCAAATTATAGTCGCAACTAGCGACCCGCCCCGGCTTCGCATGGGTGCAAAACTCATACTAAATACACTACAGAAAAACTGTGAACATTGTATATAACAGCCATAATAATTGAACCCGTGCGAAGCCGGAGCGGGTCACTAGTTTACTATAAAAATCATACGTTACCGAAGAAAAGCCTTACGCCTTCCGGACATTACGTCGTATCGTAACCTTAGGTCTTCATTAGACCGATGTCAGACAACAAAACGGCCTCACGCGGACGCAAAATCTTCGCGTTTACACGAATCCAGTCTAATGAAGCTCTAAGGTAAGCGTAGAGTTTTACACGACTCCTAACTAACAGTACGACTCTATACATTTTCAAACAAGCCCGCACACGGAGCGAATTGTTCATCGTAAAAAAACAACTAAAAATAAAATTGTTCGTTATTCTTTGAAAATATAATTGAATTGTTTTTTTTTATAAACTTCATACTACTTTGATTATTAATACTAACTGCTGCCTACGACTTTGTCAGCATGGAAGAAAAGTAACAAACTTTGAAGAAAAGTAACAAACTAATAGGAATTACGCCATGATAACGCTTCTCCTACCGTACGCCGTATTGTGCGAAAAGCCTTAGTATAACACTGATGGACAAAATGTACTTCAGTTATCATTTTACCCTATGGCTTTATTGGACCGAGTTCGCGATAAAAATGATGATTTTATCTCGGCGTATGACCGTTTTTTAGGTGACAACGGTTTAATAAAGGGTTAGAATTATAGATCCGCGTCAACGCGGACGCTTCATAAAAATTGATACATTTTATATATTAACCTTTTGTGAACTTCAAGGTCAGTTTTCTTGTAGAACTTGCTGTTGCAGAGCGCGTGCTCGCAGACGTACGGCGTCAGACGCTCGTGGTCGCGCTCGATGTGGTTCTTTAGCTATAAAAAACGAAATTTATGTCATTTTATTCACTTTTTGCAATTGCTAGCTGTACGAATGTTAAATTTATCTTTAGAAAAGCTTAATTTCCCTATATAAACACCTAATTACTGATTTCGGCAATTATAGAAATCTATATTTGGGGCCTCCCTTTGTGGCCAGTTCAATTTCTAGTTTTATAGTAAAAAAATCTACATTGAATACCTCTCTTTGTCACCAATTAAGTGACTGTGTGCGGCAGTAAATATTAAAAAAAACCCTGAATTAATGTATCTCTAATGCCTCTACTTCATTAGACCGATTTCGCGATAAAAATGAAGATTTTGCCTCGGCTTAAGTCAGTTTTTATCGCGAATTTTGTTTAATGAAGCCGGCACATTAGTAACACATAACGACTCTGTACAATAAAAAATATATTATTAATGACGAATATAAAATGTATAGTAAAGTGACACCTTACGGCTTCATTAGACCGATTTCGCGATAAAAACGGAATTTTTTGCCTCGGCCTAAGTCCGTTTATATCGCGAACTGTGTGTAATGAAGCCGCAGTGTGAGTGCGTACCATCCAGTGCGCGGTGTACGTGTTGGCGCAGCGCGCGCAGCGGTGCGCGGCGAGCACGCGCGGCGTGTGCGCGGCGCGCGCGTGCTTGTTCAGCGTGGAGCGGTAGCTGAACCGCTGCCCGCACACGCCGCACGCGTGCCGCCGCAGCGACGGATTGTGTGTACCTGCAACATGGATGGATGGATATTTAAAAGTATCTAAAACGACTTAACCCTTAAATGCATGATTTTTGTTTTATGTTTAAAAAAATATATTCGTGTAATAGACATATATAGACTGTCTAGGAAATGTCTGTATTACTTAACATACTAAAATGTTGTTTAAAAACAACATTGTGCATTTAAGGGTTAACTTACGGCTTGCGTTACGTAAGTGTCGTTTAAAAACATAGTGACGTCAATGTTAAACGAGATCGCCGTAGAATTTGGAATTTAAGCGTGGATTTAACATGTAAGACGCTCTTAAAAATTTGAGTGGCATTTGAACTTTCGGCTGTAAGACTAACAGATTTAAGTAACCTTGTGTACCTTACACTCTTTAAATTAAATAACCACATTTTATAAATTCATTGACAGTATTATTAAAGTTTTGTTTTATATATTTTTTATAAAAGTAAATTATGTTATTAGAAATGGAAATCTCCAATGTACATAGTCTTCAATTTACTTACTAAACATTGATTTAGAATATGCTTTTATCTAAAATATTGATAATTTAATATTATTTTATCAAATTGCCAAAAACATACTCACCAATATGTGATTTATAATTATCTTTCTTATTAAATGTTTTCTTACAAGTTTTACAAACAAATATTAATTTCTTCTTCTCTTTTTCTTTAACAACTTCAACTATCTCTTCTACTTTCGTTAGCTCACTTTGTTTCAGATCATTTACTTCTAATAAATCCAATTTATCATCTATAGTAATATCTATTGGATTTGGAAGTATTGGTAATTCTTCTATTTTATTTTCTTCATCTTTATCAACATCTATATTCAACATATCCGTCAACTGAGCTGCATCTATTTCACTATTCAGACTTATTATAAACGTATCATGATCCTCCGATGATATATATTGTACACTATTCTCTCCGATAAGTTGTTTCAAATTTGCAGCTAAATTTGTACTAGCTTCCAAATCTACATCACTCTCGAATATCTTCTCACATTCGTTAACAGATTCCGGTACTTTCAATTCTGGTCTATCGAAATTAATATCTGGTACATTCAAAAATTCATCGGGTAAATCATTTTTAACCTGACATAGAGCTGATATAATATCTTGATCCAAACTCTTACCGCATTCGGTGAAATCGAATAATATTTCATTTCTATCACTCGGATTGTAATCTATATCGATCGGATTGAATTGATTGTTTTGGAATGTGTCTAAATCTAAATCATTGTATAGTAATTCGTCATCTAACGAATGTAATTGATTTATTTCTTTTAAAAACTCTACTTGCATTAAATAATCATCTGTAGTAGGATCTGTGATATATTGACTATTGAAAGCTAAATTAGATTGATGGGGAAGAGTCATATAATCATCTTCCGCAGACAGAATATCATCAACTATATTATCAACTGTTCTGTTAGCGTCTGCATTTGTATCAATCACTTTCTCTTCTATTTCAGGTTCTTTACTTGGGTTTGTATGTTGTCTAAAATTTACAAAATATATGAAAAATAAATCAATCACATTATGTCTTCATTAGACCAAGGTCGCGGAATTTTTTTTTTTAATAAATTTCGGCTTAAGGCTGTTTATGCGTGATATCGGTCTAATGAAACTGTAGGATTAAAGATATGGATAGGATAAAAATAAAGATTACAGATTAGACATTCATAAACATTGACCTACAAATACTTTTATTAAACAAGCTGTCACTCCCGACTTCCTCCGTGTGGAATTAAAAAATATAGCTTATGTTACTCAAGGATAATGTAGCTTTCTAACGGTGAAAGAATTTTTGAAATCAGTCCAGTAGTTTTGTGTTATTTCAATAATACAAAAATACAAATCTTTACTCTTTATAATATTAGTATAAGATAATAAGTAATTTAGTTATAAATACTGTTTCTCATATAGAAATGTGGATTACAGATTGCTTAATATTATTCTTATGAATGCCTGGTAATATAAAAATGTTAATTAAATGCGAGTGAAACAAAGAGTCAAAATTAGTACAACTCACCTTACACAATGTTCGAGTAATGCACTTTTATATTGAAACGTCATACCGCAAACTCTGCAATGATTTTTTCTAACAGTTTTATCAACAATCTCGGTTTCATTTCTATTAAGCATTGCACAGTATCTTTTGTGACGATTCAATGATGCCAACTGAAATAAAATTACATTTTTAAAACTACCCATATTTTTTATAAACGTACGGCTCCATTAGGCCAAGTTCGCGCAAAAAACGGAGACTTCTTCGGCGTAAGGCCGTTTAATGAAGCCCTAGGGTTAGCATCATCATGCATCACGATAGATCCATCTTATAACTAACTAGCGACCCGCCCCGGCTTCGCACGGGTGCATTGTTGATACTAAATATACTACAGAGAAACTGTGAATGTTGTATATAACAACCATACTAATAATAATTGCACCCATGTGAGGCCGGGGCCAGTAGCTAGTTATACATAAACCTTTCTCTTCAATCACTCTATCTATTAAAAAAAACGCATCAAAATCCGTTGTGTAGTTTTAAAGATTTAAGCACACAGGGATATAGGGACAGCGAAAGTGACCATTGATTTTCACAGCATTTTTTATCTCTGTTCTTTTCAAAGGGAATGATGGAAATAGCAATGTTTTATACAAGAAAGTAAAACATGAGTCACAAGATTAAGTATCATATCAAATCAAATAAGTTTGAATTATATTTAGTTTATAATATTACCTGTTTGAATCTATTTCCGCATCCAGAACAACAAAATGGTTTCTCATTGGTGTGCGTCAGCATGTGACGCTTCAAGTTAGACTTATCTCTGAACTGTGCAGTACAGCTCGGACATGGGAAACTACGAACACCTGAAATGAATACATAATCTAAGTAAACATGGATAATTTAAATAGAAAAATAAATATACTATTAATTTCATTTAAAATAGTATGTGTGTTTTATCAATTAGCTTGAAAACTCAAAAAAAAAACCATTCAATCTTGGATTAGCGAGAGTCCAAGGATCTGCAATATTTGTTCCGAATATAAAGGTTTCTCTTTAATTAGAAATTCTTGCTTATAGAACTGTCCGCTGGGACCAGAATATCACCAAGAACCACAAAGAGTAACCGCTCATCCAGGTTTCAAATCAAGTTTATATTTTTTATCTGTATTTTGTTAAAAGTAGTGTTACATTGCACTTACCTTTATGTACATCAACATGTTTTTTCAGATCTGACGGCTTGTAGAATGCTTTGTCACATTGTTCACATTTATAAGGTCTGAAAATTATTTAGTTTACATAACTAGTTGTGAAATTTGATGTTTTACAGCAGTAAGATTGCACATTTAAAAGTTAAATATGTCGCAACCAATGCAACACTAGCGCCATTGGCGGTGTTAGTCTACACTACAGAACGTCAGGAACGTAAACACCCTCTGTCGGTGTTTAATGGAGTCAATTTTTCCTGGCCAAGCGAGGATAGAGTGGAGATTTGTCTTGTAGCTGTAAGCTAGTCCAATCGTCGGAACTATCACGTGTACCTAACGTTGCTGTTACTGTTAACAATATGGACTTGGCCACTAACAAAGAAATATCTCTCCCACCATGAAATATATTGAACATTACTCTACCTGTAATCTAAATGTTTTGAAAACAAATGTTGCTGTAGCCTCCAAAGTGCTTCAAATGCCATCGTGCACTGCGGGCACTTCCAGACCCACCCCAGCGGCTTGTGTGTCAGCCCATGTTTCATAAGTTGTTGCTTTGTGGAAAACTTTTGGTCCGGACATTTGTCTGGATAAGGTTACCGCATTTTATTAGTTAATATATTGTAAGGCTATATTTTAATTCAGTTTTATTAATTGTAATGTCATAACTTACCACAAATCCAAAGATTATCTTTAGAATGAACTCTTAAATGTCCATAGTACTTTTTAGCATTATCAAACTTTTTACTGCATATTTCACAGTGTAAAGTTGTAGGACCGTTCAAGTCTGGTTCTTCTAGAGGTCCATCAGCTGTCAGAAACTCTGCCAACACATCATCATTTGCCAAGAGACCGCCATGAGAAGGTAGAGTGTTTTGGAAGTCATCGTAACCTTCTAGCGATTTAATTTTATTAAATTCCAATTCAGACGCTTCCGCATCCACAAACTAAAATATAAAAATACAAATTCAAAACTATGAATAAGAACTACAATGAAATAAAAGCATACTTAAAAAATAACTTACGGGAAATTTAAAGAAAGACAGATTTGGATCCATGATGAAATACAATGTATCAACTAACGCTAACAAAAAAAACTAATAAATTACTTTATTTCCACGTCTTTTACTTTAATAAACATTTTAAAATCAGATTCTCGATAACAATTTGATAAAAAATATGCCATATTGTTATTGATGTGCCACTTATCTAAGATTTTTTTTTGAGAATCTATGGCCTGGTAACATAGACCTTTAAGCCATAAAGATTAAAAATTACAACATGGAATAGACAACTTTTTCTCTTCGAAATCCCCTTTTCTATTTCTACTTACAAACTGCTCTACAACAATTAACATAATAGTTCAAATTACGGTATTTACCATATCATATTATACTTATGATATCTTCTGATGCGCTCCTCTAAAGATTCACCGTTACAGAGAATCTATTGTTATCATTTTGGCACACAACACTTATCGTTATAA
>QDHC01003604.1:650964-669317 GCA_013186455.1 Papilio dardanus tibullus | reverse complement strand
TTCGGCAGTAGGACTCAATAATGTGGACGATAAATGAAAAGTCATATCATATTAAGTTCCTATCATATTAAAAATCTAAAAACGTTACGAACGAAAAACCAACCTTGATAGCGTCTCCCTCGCTGAACGGTAGCTCCTCATCACAGCTCTCGGGATTTGGACTCATGGTCGCCGGATCGTAATCGAACAAAGCGATGAAGTAGCGACTCCTCTTGGACTGTGGGTGGGACTGTGGCTGGCGCGCCCCTGGCTGAGGCCCGCGGGGACCCGTAGCGGGCGCGCCACGGGGCCCATACTGCAAGGCCCCCTGCATCCCACCCTGCATGCCACCCTGCATACCCCCCTGCGTACCCCCCTGCATGCCGGCCTGCATGCCACCCTGCATGCCACCCTGCATGCCACCCTGCATGCCACCCTGCATGCCACCCTGCATACCGCCCTGCATACCGCCTTGCATGCCGCCCTGCTGACCCACCTAACGAAACAACATGTTTAAGATTATTTCACCGTTAAAAAATTAATTAAAATAACAAAGCACTCAAGACAAAGTATACAGTGCGTAGAATATATTGTAATAAAAAGATGCTAAATATCTACCAAGTAATTCAGCTACTAAGATTTTTCTAATATTTTAGGTTTTAACCAATATGAATTATAAATGTATTTTTGGATCAGACTTTCGAGTGAAGGGTCTTATAAAGGTGATATGAACCTGGTGGGGGTTAGGAGGGCGGCCCCGTTCGTGGTGGTTTCTCGGGGGCGGGTTCTGGAAGTGCTGCTGCTGGCCGGGGTACTGGGCCGGCTGGCTACTTGGGAACTGGCCGGCCGGTGGATAGGGGGGTTGCTGCGTGCCATGGTAGGCTGGTGTACTCGGGTACTGCTGACCCGAAGGCGGCTGCGACGCTTGACTCGGTTGGGACGGTTGCTGCTGACGTCCGTACGAACCAACACATTAATAAGGTTAGATTATTCTATTACAAAGCCAGCAGCAATAATAACCAAGCTTGTAGCCAATAGTCATCGTCGTCATAATACGATCGGAAGCGATAGAGAACGTTACCTTCTTCTGGAACATTTAATTTAGACATTCCTTTTACTCTATTCAAATCCCCATGCACAACGAAAGCTAGCGTGCAGCGTTTGATCTTGAAATCACTTATATAATTGTGAATGTATTACGCCTCGATCCATACCTGGCCCCTAGCATTTTGATACGCAGAATGAAACAGTAGTTATAATACATTTAATACAATTTATTCTTCAGACGTAGCATCAGTTTAGGTACCCTTATAAAAAAGACAGAACGAGTGTGTAAGAATTGTTGTTTTGAGTAAAGGAGTTGAAGCCAAGACAACATGCAGGAACAACAGACACGCTCGGCGCATGCTCGGGTGAAATGAATCTGTGTCGAGTAATCTGTAAGAATATTCTGACTTTCAATAACTTGACTTGCATCTTAGCTAAGGTAAAAATATATAAAAACCTTACTGGTGTAAGGGTGTACCGGTGTAGTGTAAACAATCGAAGACGCAACAGTGACAAGTGAAGAGATGAGAACAAAAACAACGGAAAGGTGGTAAAGTCGTGATTCGGAAACTCCGTACAAATCGAAAGAGACAGAGCGCAGTGAACAAGTGCCAGCACATGGAGAGCACATCGATGACAGTTAGAGAGATCGCAGACCTGCGGCCGGCGGCGCGTCGCCTCATCCTCTTCGCAAGTCAACTGCTCCGCGGCGCCCTCTTTAGTGATTTCGATGGCCGGTATCCCCGATTGCTGATAGTACCACACAGTCATTCAACATATTTTTACACAAAACATCATTCTAACTAGACATAACGAAATGAAAGTCATGGCAGTGTCGAAGGGATGGTCGGTGAGGAAACGAATGTATAAGGCGATTGAAGTGATTACTTCAACGTGATTACCGTAACAACACTAACCATCGAAGCGTGAAAAGTTATTTTACGAAGCACTTGTTTGTATAAAAGTGATAGTGAGGCACAATAACATATAACAGTCACATTAGTTGAAGTTTAGGAAAGGCTAAGAAGAGCAAAGAAAGCTAACGTAAATAAGTTGAAGAAAACTTTATGTCCATTGGTTTAAAAGTTGCGGAATATATACCTGTACAGAATTCGGATGTATTGTAATTAAATTATATTGAAAAGTTTACATGTAATGATATGATATCGTGTTGAGAATGTATAATTTAAATGACTATGTAAACCTATAAGATAATAAAAGACTATCAAAATTTCTTGGCTATGCTGAAAATATTTTTTAACATTCTAATTCAAACAAATCCACACATGTTCTCCCAAACGTGTCAACTAGCTCTACCAGTTTTATATAAAATCCATCTATTTGTGTTGTATAATGTTTTTAAAACTAAACGTCGTTATTTTCTATAACGACTTTTATTATTTGAAAATATAAACTAACACCTACATTGACACTAAGCTTTTTATCATTGTCTACTTTTATATGAACAAAAAGCATAAGTACTCAAAATTAAATATATTTTATATGTTATTTAAATCACTACAATAAATATGAGTGTATCATAACTAAAAAAACGGGCACACTGTGTATAGATAAAAAATAAATCAACATAAAAACTAATGACTGTAACTAAAACACTCTCAAACAACAAAAAAGATATTACAAAACAAAAAAAGGTGTTTGTATTATAAAAAGAAAGTAATATAAAACAAAAAGAAAGTTAAAAACGTGTTAAAATTCCTTACCGAAGGGGTTATTTTGTCGAATATACTCTTTAGTAGACCTGTGCCGAATCCACCGGTTTGCTACGGAAAGGTGTATAACAGTTATGTGAGAGAGCGAGGTAAGGTAATTCGGAATAAATAGATATATGATTCTGGAGGGTTCTGTCTGTGTCACAAAGTACAAGCTCTTTATAATTATGTTCTAGTATAAAAAGGTAAGGTGTGGATTGTTCGGGTATCGGCCAATAGCACTAGAGACTACGGATCTAGTCGCAAGCGTATGCATTTAAGTTTTGATCGCTCGGCCATTTGTGCAGCTATTTTGTGGCGGAGTGACCGTCGTGTACCGGACTGCAAGACTACCGGAGGAAATGCCAGCGACAGAACGGGAAATAGTATAAAGAGTGCAGTTTGCAACACCGATTAAAAGCCTCGCGCGCGATTTGTTCAACAAACGAATCTTTAAAAAAATATCAATTAAGTAGGTAATATAAGTAGTTACATTAAGAACATAACAAATCGCACACGATACAGAGAGAGAGCATAACATGATATGAAGGTTTTTTAATTCAAATTCAGACTTTTCGACTTTTCTAAATCAATTTCTGCTTACGTTGAATTAAAATGCTGAAATTGATTTCTACATTATTGAATTTGAAGTTAAAAACCTATATTTTCAATAACAGCTAATAATCACACAAGGATTTAAATTACACAAAATTAACGGTAAAGAATAAGCGAATACTTGTTGGTTTTAAACAAAATGGCGGTATGATATTAATATCGATTTACACTTTTACAACACTGATTTGCAATCTATAATACACACAAGTGATGTGCCTTAACAACATTTACTTGACGGGTTAAAAACATAAGAAAGTCGGCAATGAAGGAAATAAAAATGATAAAAATGTCACAAATAAGCAAAATTTTGTTGCGAAACTGTTAACTTTTTGTCAAAATTCCAAATTGTAGGAAAGATAACTTAACGAATTTAGATCAAAAATTTTTAACGGTTAAGTAGTCGCCTGCAGATCAACAAAACTTTTCAACAAAATCAACAAATTTATTATGTTCTTTATTATCGCTCAAGCGAAATGCAACAAATATATTTCAGTATCTGACAAATTATCGTTTGCGCAAGTATGCTAATATTTATCTTGATCTGCATTCGATAGTTCCTCCAAGTCAAATAATACATTATAAAGAGAACACAATAAGTAGATCCCGAATGTATGTTTACCTGAGCAGCATGTTGGTCATGACGATTTGCGCTTGGAAAAATTTCCTTATCGGATAAGTTTTCGTCGTGCTCTATAACTTGCTGCTGCTGCTGGTAGGGCTGCGGTCTCTGCTGGCCGCGGAAACCCGGAGTGGGCTGGTTCAGCATCGGCACGCCGCGGGGCATCCTCGACGCGACGCCGCGCAGTACGGCTGGCGGGATGGCCGTCGGGGCGCTATCGCTGGATTGGCTGTCCCGGGATTTTGTACGCACCTGGAAAAAAAGCACAAATAAATAACCTCATTCAAGATTAAAAATAAACTAGATCTTGTGCAAACTCAGCGATGCGTTAGGTCCTCAGATTTTGTTAGTAATTAAGCGCAATATGTCGAAACGTAGCGCTCGAAAAGCCTACTGAAGCTCCGTACGATACTCACAGTGACACACTTTGGATTGAGGCCAATGAGTTTGCCAATGTCGATGAGAGCGTGATCACCGGTCGGTGAGTCAACATCGGTCACTTTCTTCCCATCGGCGTACACCGCGTATCCGGTGACGGGGCCGGAGGCCGGAGGGCGCAGTACGGGCTGCCAGGTCACTAGGAGCGTCCCGTCCTGGGGCCCCGCTTCCACCTGCGACACCGCACCAATCACCACCAACAATCCAGCCAACATTACTAAGGCCAATCAGTTTAAAGAATTCAAAAATGTGACCGGTCTCGATTATATCAAAGATCACATCGGGGATGAATCGACATCACAAAGGTGGGATAGGCTAAAACTTGACAAGGTGAGCATCTCTATGAGCAATTAAAAATTTGTCCTAGCGCTGGATTTATGGTTGCGATTGACGCGACTTGTTCGAGATTGTCGACCGTGCCGCGTGCTCGGAGGTTGTGGCATTACTTTAGGAACGGGGTTGCATGGTCCAGTGATAAAGTAAATGGATACAATTACATATATTATAGGTAATCATCACACACTTCGTGAGCGTTAAAAAGCTATCTTAAGTGCGTGTGCAATGAATGTAACTATCGATTGGGTTAAGGAATCAGATTTTTTATTTCTGGAAAACAAAAGTATTTACACTGAGAAGATGACAAAATAAGTCATGGCGAATGTTAGGGTAACGCAAGGGTAAAGTCATATTTCATTATATTAGCGAGCAGGGAAGGTGATTGTAAAGTGTGAAAAGTTTATTTAAAGCATGCTGAATCACCTCATGCTAGATCAGATAAAGACAAAAAAAAGTACCATAATCTCATTCGGAGGGTCCGGCAGGCCTTTAGGCAACGTTCGAAAGTCAGTGTATGCGCCGGGAGCTTCTTCTATCGGTATTCCGGGTGGGCCGGTTCTTAAGTGTTTTGCCCTCACAGTCA
The DNA here is from genome assembly GCA_013186455.1 of Papilio dardanus tibullus. NCBI lineage: Eukaryota > Metazoa > Arthropoda > Insecta > Lepidoptera > Papilionidae > Papilio > Papilio dardanus. The sequence continues at coordinate 663,988 of QDHC01003604.1, read as the reverse complement.
CTCGATACTGGGTACTAGGCGAAAGGCCAGTGATTATATGACGATATATTCCCGGCTTTACTGTTCTGACCTGAAAATAGTTTGGTTTTAGAAGCACATTTATAAACAGCATAATAAGTTAGATTATTCGTTTCTTACTTCAACGTTATTAACGCAGACGACGTGTTGATGATTGGAGTTAGCTGGTAGCCAGGAGATGACGGCCTGCGAGCAGGTGACGCCGCTGGCTCGCACACAGGTGGGACCCATGTTGTTCGTGTCTCGTCCTATCACCATGGTGCACGCTGCGTCTCGCGACGTACGACGAGTAGCAGTCACCGAACGTACACTTATTCGATGTGGCTTCAACAACAGTAGAAATATGGATTGCTATGTGACACAATACTTCTTAAGAAATACTAGAGTTAATTTAAAAACTAAGAAAGGTAAGAAACGCTTACTCGGTTAGCATCTACGCCTTCGACCAAGGCGCGTGTGCGCTCGGACGCCTTAACGGTGGTTTTGAGGACGCCGTCGACGTAGACGTGGTAGCTTTCTATGTTGGCCTGCTGCACCCCCTCGGGCGCCGTCCAGCCGATGAGCACTGACTTGTTGAGCTGCCTCTCGAGCGTGAGCTGGCGCGGCGCGGGCACTAGCGACGAGAAAAACAGCTCGGCTGTTGAGGTCCGAGGGTAGATCGCAGGGGGTGCGGCCAGAGGCGAAGTGCGAAAACCATGAAGCGTGCGCCGAAGTCCATTCGTTAGGAAAGGACGGATGGGAAAGGACAAAGGATCAGCTATAAAACTATTTATCTATGTGTCTACATATTGCTTTTTAAATATGACAATTGTATAAGAACGTAAGTATTTACTTAATAACGATGAAACATGCAAATTTTAAAAAATAATAAATGTTATTTATATATTTCTAACTTTAGTTCGACAAAGTAGGCGATTCAGATACAGTGTAAAAAATCTAGCAATGTGTAGCGTGTACTAAAATATTATTAATTTATCTCAGCATGAAACTATATTTAGGACTATCTATGTAGGTGATATCCGAATAGTAAAGAATATTCACCGCTATCGTCGTCTTCGGGGCCTTCGCTGATGTCTGCCATTTCGCTAAGGCGCGCCACGTCGCGGCTGAGAGACAGATCGCTTATGGTGGTAGTCGTGGGTTCGTCCGTGTCTCGGAGCGTCGCCAGCACCGCCTGGTTAGGTGACTAATTATTGAAATAGAGCAATCTGGTTTTTAAGTCAATATGATTTAAAGATAATATGTTTTAATTGAAACCCCTATAAGCCAAATACTTTATAGGATTCTCAATATAAACCAAGTTCATAGATTAAATATACCTGATGAAATTCTAATAGATCATCTCCGACCAGCCTTTGCACAAAGTTTGCGGGTACAAAGCCACGACGTCCATCAAGCATTTCAGCTTCAAGCACAGAAGCGTTGGGGTCCGGGGGACCCCACACGATTAAGTAATCGCCAGCGTTAAGCGTCAGTTCACCGTCAGCACTTTCGATGCTAGAAAAATAATCGTTCTATATTTTTTGTCTTTTTGGTACTATTTTAACTTGTTTACACTTAATTATTTAACTGCATGTGTTTGTACTTACTCGGGAGGATCGTAAGAGAATCGTGCAATGTATACGCAGCAACGGCCTTTACCCGGGATATCTAGCATATCAACTTGAGTCTCCACTGGCGCACCCCCGTTCATAAAATGACTATTGCGAACTGCAGAAAAAAAAACATTAAGCATAAATTTTATACTAAACAAATTAATAGAATTGTATAGTGGCATTTCTTATAAAAAAGGGTCGGAATGCGAAAGTGGAGCACAATTATGCCTCCTGCACGCAAGCTCAGGAGACAAAACGCATAATTGCATCCACTTCACCCCTGTTTTTTCAAGCCCGCGTGGTAATGCACCGAGCGAGTCCGCTCACTCGTGGAAATGTTATTGTGGGCTCTACCACAGTTGAAAAAATACTATAAGTAATCTTTAATCTTACCATCAATGTCTAGTCCAGTATTCGGCATCATTCTTATTAATCCTCTTTGATTTCGGTCGTGACTAAATCCAGGGTCTAAACCACCAAGTCTATCAGTTCCGAATTGGCTATCTAATCCTAAATTCCAGGTCGGTTGATGCGGTGTTACTGGAGTCGGTACTCTAACGATATTCGAAGTATTAGGTCCATATCTACCTAAGCCGAGATCGATTTCGTCCAAGGGTTTCAGCTTAATATTCATCGGGTTTCCAGGCAAGCCACCTGTCAGTAGTGGATTTGTGTAAGTACCGGCGCTCGTGCCATAAGCACCGGGCCCTGTCAGACCACTATTGAGAGCGCTCAGCTGCGTCCCGGTTGCTATATTTGTTATATTTCCTATTCCTCCAGTGAGTGAAGATTGCAATCCCATCGTATGTGTGATTCCACCGGGAAGCGACGTCGGAACGGTACTCAAGCCCGTTAGTCCCGACCCAGCCATTGTCCCTGTCAACGTTGGACCAGTGAGAGTACCACCTAAACTCATTGCAGAAACGTTACCAGTGATATTTTGAAGGTTACTCTGTAGACCGGCCAGGGTACTGGATATTTGGCTGATACTGTTAACAAGAGGCGCGGTGACGGGATTGGTAAAGGTTACTTGATGCGTGTTTGACAAACCATAGGTGTTAGTCGAATACGAGGGTATAGGGTTTGAATAAGATGTAGGATTGTGCGCGCTCATGGAATATGCGACCGAGTTAGAGTTGGGTGCGGTGAACTGTCCGGTCGCGTGGAGTGAGGACAACGTGGGCATCGTGTTGCTCTGGCAAATGGCCATGTGGCCCGTCGTACTCGAGTATGAATGTGGCAGCGGCGAAGGGGTCGGTGAATGAAACTCTCCAAGGGCTTGATTGGATCCGCTCGACTGCATACCTGACAATATACATTTAAAGATTATAAAAAGACATTGGTTACGATGTCAGTTTCAACACATCAGCCATTAGTTACAAATGCACCTACCGTGTGTAGTAGATCTAGTGTGGTCCAGCTCGGCTAGGATCCTGTTGTCGTGCTCTATCTTGGCCATGATGCGCTCTATCTCCGAAGCGGGCTGAGGGGCCGGCGCGGACCAAGTGGACGAGGTGGTGGCCCCGCGCGCACGCAGCGCCGACGACAGCTCCAGCTGCAGCTCCTCGCAACGAACCGTCTCTAACGCGGCCTATGATTTACTTACCATTAATACTTGAATCAAATATAGGTATACTGCCTACGATAGCCTATACGAATACTAAAATGTTAACATATGTGCTGCAAATGCTTTGCCAGCTTTGATTAACGGAAAGGAAGACAAAATAGGGAAGAAGAATATGCAGATACAGTACCTTTTTCTCGAGCTCTCTGACGCGGGATTGGAGCTGTTCAACGTTGTGCGCGTCGAGGGGCGAGCGCTGTGCGTTCCGCAGCTGGGACAGGGCGTCCGCGTGCGCGCGCTCCGCGTCTGCACGCGCGCGCTCCGCCTCGCGCAGCCGCCGCGACAGCGCCTCCGAGTCTGCCACGCCCGTTATACTACCGTAACCGCTCATCATCTGTTGCAATACAAAGGTTCACTTTGAAATACCTATTTAATAAAAATTAATAATAACACGTAATGAAAAGTAAACCAAGAGCCTAGACTAGACTGTCACAAATTGATTCGTGACGATGTGGAGCTTTGGATTTTTATGATTCGTTAGACGCATTCGCGCATTGCCATGAATTTCACCCTACTAACATACAACACTCACAACATACAAGACACTCGGAAAGTACTTGACATTTTTTATCTCACATACGAGAGAAGAAAAAATATTATTTAAATAACTGTTTATTTTTTTTATTAATTGCGGAAGTCGTAGATTTATATCCAGAATACACGTTAGGTAAATATTGAATATAGGAAATGAAACCTAGGAATAAATTAATTTCTACGCAATTACATCTTTTAGTTATTTTTAATAATTAAAAAAAAACCTGTGCAGGATATGGTCTTTTATGTTTTATTCTTAAGTACTTCTTTTAATACTATCCAAGGTCATTTGTTCCAATCCTTTACACAATGACTATGAGCTGATTAGGTACCTAATTTACACGTTTGCATTGCAGCTCATTGTGTAAATATAGGACGAGCATATAACCTACACGTGCATACATGCCAGGAGCATTCAAATGCTTTTCCTACTGCAATAAAAAACCATAAACAATAAAAAAAATAAGTCATAAAGTGTACATTGTTCATATGGCGAGTAGCGAGTAGTATATTGGAGTATAATAAACACGAAGGTGTAATCTATGTATGAATAATTTATCGATTTTATGTCGATGTCGAGTCATGACTCGTCCTTCATGATATCGATTGACGTCATACGATAAAAGCTCATAGATACAGGCTGGTTGGAAAAAATACTTTCAAAGATTTGTGACAAAAAAAAGCTAAGCATTTTACGACTATTGCAAAGCAGAACGGTTCGTTTTTAAGACTAATTATCTTTTAACAGACTGTTTCTAAATATTACTTTTCTACTTGAGCTTGGATGGATAGATGTTTGTTTGAAGTACTAAGTAAGTAAGTAAGGAATAAAGTTAAGTACTTACTTAACTTTATTTACAAAATAATATATTTACAAAAATACAAATCTGTCCACTTTTTCATATTAGTATAGATGAACATACGTATTTTTAGGTTAGATTTTTTTATTTAACAGTTCTGTCGAACGTTTTAAAATAAGTCCTTGTAAACTTTCAAGTAGAAATAATTAGATATTTGTGTAGGTGTATATTATTCAAGTTGTTTTGCAAAATTGAACGATCGCACACAAATAAGATGAATATATTTTCGTGTCTACAAATAGAACTGTATATTATACAAGACGTTTGTGACGTCATGCGTCTGGCCAAGTCCTGAGAGCGACGCCACACTGTCTGACGTCGTAATGTGTCTCTATACAGAGCTCTATTCAAATATCATATTACTGTATTAACATAACATACATCTAATAATCAAAGCACGAACTAAAGATTACCAGAATAAGTCTCTTACATAAATATACTTACCCTCCATCATTTAATTTGCTTATTTACAAAATATTAAGTTGTTTCTCTTCAATACTTAACAATATACTAAACGATCGTCAGTTTTTCGCGAATTCATTGTCAGTAAAAACTCCACCGTCTGCTTATAGCAAGCCACGTTCAACCCTCATCAAAATGTGCATAGATTACAATAACAAAAAGTAGTCAAATATGTCACTAGCGGATAGAAGCGAACGCGTTCAGTTTAAACGGGAACAAAAAAAGTAGCAACTGTATCCATACTATTTTACACTCGCAGCACTTTTAGAAAACAAAAAGCGTATATAAAAAACAAAACTCGAGCATTTCCCACTGTTGTATATGATGCTCTTTTACTTTAAACCGTGCAAATGGCCCGCGCAAACGTCACTTCGCGTGCGCCATACTCGAGCCTTTATGCCGCCGACTAGTCTCGCAAGACTAAAAAGTGCGCCGACCTCATTCGAGGCACATCCTTTCCCCCTTCCATTTTTTCTCTTATGATTTCTTTACCCCCCAAACTCGTGGCGTCGTCGACCGGTCTGAGAGACTTGGCAAGATCGCCAGACGATGTACGCAATACGGCTTTCAGACGCGACGCTTTAAAATTGATTAAGTTTGATTATGAGAAAATTTTCAAGTCCCTACATCAAATACGTAAAATATCTTTAGAATAATAAGTGAAATATCCGGTTAAAAGGGAAAATATTTTATTTATTAAAGCTTTTTTAAGAAGCCAATTTTCCTTATATCAAATAAGATGTAGAGCATTAAATAACAGAACCAATAAATAATAAGTAATATTGTATCTTAACATACGTGTTAAAGTGTAAAATAACTTTTAATATAAGTACTTAAGAGACGTTCAAGTTTCCTAATATCTAAGTTTGTGAACTGTCGCAACATTTGGCACTTATTGCTACGAAATTGTCGTAGACTTTTTAAAACTATTTGAAACCAAAAGCTTTTTCATATAAAATTCTTATGTTTTATTAAAATAATAATTCTTACCACATTTGAAATCGTTATACAATTTTAAATAATAATAAGTTTTCTCGAAATTCAATACGAACAAATTTCGTAGCCGTTTATAATACGTGTAGTTGTAGAGGCTCGTAGAGGCTGCTACGAATAATCCCTATTTTTGTGGATTTATCGCGGCCTTTTTACAACACGTAGCTGCAGTCACAGTCTTCACATTTTGGGATGAATGTTTTTATTTATTGTATAAAGTTCCCAACTTTATTCGCCGAAATAGCGAAACGACCGCTGCCTATAAAATTATCGTAAAATTGATATACGTTTAAATAATTATAAATGGATACCGCAACCACTAAATATTTATCTAAGCGGCAAGTGGTTTGTTAAAAACTTTCAAACGACAACCTGACTTGAATACAAATGTAAAATAGATGACACTCGAATATTTCAGTAATTTAAAAATGTAATTTTAAAAATTCAGAAAAAATACCTAACCTAAAAAAAAGGTTAAAGGTTTCGACCCATGATTAGGTTAAATTTTCGCAACTCCACGACTAGAGCGTATTTTGCGTGAATACACATATCTTTGAATTACTTCGCCGATATGTGCAGACATCACGATGTTTTCCTTCACCTAAGAGCGTCGGGTAAATATGTACTGAAAATCGAAAAACCTATTATGTTTTTGATGATTACATTTAACTTTATCAGTCCTAATACGCAAATCAATTTAACTAAAATCGTATATAAAAGCATATATTACAATTTAATTTGTTTAATAATGTCTGTTAAAATCTTACAAAAATTGTATTCGCTTTACCTGTTTTCAACAAAGATTTAAAAATAAGTTACAAGGTAAACTTAAGTGTCGATTTGATAAATGATATTTCATCAAAAATGAAAAGAATTTACGAATATAGAATAGAGAGCGATCTGAGAAATCATATAACTGAATAAGCACCTGGCAATGCTTCCAACCCCACACTTCCATTTAACAACTACTTACCCCCGACGTCCGGTATAAAACTACATGTTTTTTACAGTTAACATTCAGTATTGACTTTTTTATTTGCCCGTTAACTAATATCAACGGTCCCTACGTAAACTTAAGTATGTACAAATATCAAATTTGATATCTAGTATAGAATAAAGTTATATTAAAATATTAGATTACATTATAATCGATAAACTATAACCCCCTTATTCCGAAAAAAATTATAAAGTGCTGCGATAAACGAGGACCAATAAGTCATCGATTATACGATACTGGAGAACACTCGGAGGGGTGTTATTGGAACAAATTATGTATCATAAAAAGTACCAGAAATAAGGATGTTCTGTATTTTGGAATATGAATGTACCAGTACGATACGTAGAAAGTACAACAGTAATAACGCTGATTCTCGTTTCGGAATAAAGCGGTAAATGTTTTAACAACTCTTTCGATAGACGAAATACAACAAAATTAATCGAAAGATGTAAAAAAGACATTGCAGATATTTTTATGGGCTGCTTAAGTAGCTCGATAGCACATCGACCTGATAAACTTGAGCCAGAGGCACGTGCCAAGATGCGATGGGGCTGTCGCGGGCGGCGGCGGGCGGCGGCGGGCGGCATGTAAGCTTACTGTGTGCTCAGATTAAATAATACCAATATCCATGTCATGCCAACATTTAACGTATTACAGAGCTACTATACAAAATAGTGGCCATGCCTTCTAACTGCCCAATCCACCCCTTTCTCCCCTATCTGTTTCACATTCAAATACGAAATAGTTATTCACGCCTACTGACATACATATAAAGTCACTAAATCCCATAAAATAGTCGATAATAAATTAACATTTTCATATAAATTCATCAGGTAATACAATTAAGAATTTAGCTTTTATCAAAAAAACATTTATTGGACTTACAATGCTTCAAATTACACACAGCTTAGTTCCTACAAAAGATCTCAGATCTGACCTTTAACTTTTTTCTCTAACGTTAAATATAAATTGTAACATAAAACTAAACGCAGACGAGTCCGCCTGCGCATCACTTAGCTTTTATACTCGCAGATGACATTCCGTAAAATGAATAGGAATTTTTTAAAATATGTCCCTCAGCAAAAGCGCAATTATCTCTCAGTACAATATGTTGGTTATAAAATGTACCAAATAAGTAGATATGCAATTTTCTTAAGTACAGTAACGTGTACCCTTATAAAACTAAAAAGTGAGGATTATACAACTACAATAGTAATAGGAGCACATAGACTACATGATTAACCAACAAGCACGTATACAGGGGATAGTTGGGATTTATCTCCTCCCCCCCCTCAAATCTGACAAAAGTATAGTGATTATTTTAAGCGATTCTACACAGTTGACATGGTTGTTTCAATGTTGGTCACCCTTGAACCAAAAGTCTGGATACGTGCTTACCTATAACTCTTAGAAGCGAATAAAAATTGTAAGTTGTTTATGACGTCAAATGCTTCAAGGAAAAAGTGTAACATTTATTATACTCCTCACTAATAAAGGCCTTATCATCGTCAACCTGCCCTTGTCCCTATGGAGGGTCGGCACAGTATGCACTACTCGTCGCGGACGAAACATAGTGCCCGCGACCCCACCGTAATACGTTTGAGGGCCGTCAGGTTTTAGTGGGTATTCCGGTCACCTTCTGTGGCCGGCGAGTCCCACACTCCCTACGCCATTGCACGGCCCGGCGTAGGGGTGCGCAAATGCATTTCCCGACGAAAAAAATAAGTATGTACTACTCCTACATACTTCCCTATCAGCCGTCATTTCTGAATTTACCCCTTTTATCAGCATATCTTCTTTCACACAATCCATCCATACTTTCTTTGGCCTTCCTCTACATTTGTATCAATAAAGGTTACAGATTATAAAACATTCGAACGATCATCGAAAAATATTTCCGTAGCAAATGCTTTAGGTAAAACGTTCAATTCTTTAGAACGTCTAGACGGGACGTCGTTATTCCAATGACGAAGGTTTGCAATGAGAGGGAGGCCGATTGCTCGCTCTTTATATCCCCCACTGAATCAATCAATCACTATTCTGACATCAAAAGGTAAGTAAACGATGATCAACCGAATACAACACATTTTACTAATGCATTTCAAATGTATAGTCATTTTAAAACCACTTTGTCGTTAAAAAATCCTCATAGACCCCTACTCATAAACTACGAAATTTCCTGTTATTAGGCGTTCTCTTCAAGTGGAATTTATCACATCTTAGTGGTGTTAGTCCGTTTTAATCGCGAACTTGGTCTAATGAAGCCTTAGGGCTAGAGAATGATGTAAAAACAATTTAATTTAACGATATCATAAATTCTGATAACTTGTCTGAACTCGTACATTTTTATTAGTATTTGTTGCTGCAAAACTTTTACAGCGTATAAGCTTTATATTATACGGATTTTATCATAAAATGTAGTGACTCAGGGCGACCGCTTATTACTGCCTTTTTATTTAAGAACTTTTGCTTTATTCTAAAGAGATTTTCTACGTTTAATTAACTCAGACTACCAACTGATCATATTTATAGATATTATTTATCTATTTAATATTTGTAAAGTAAACCAAAAGGTTTATGTGTTGATTTGTAATGTAATATAATGTAGTTCGACCCATGATGAGCTCCATTTTCCGCAATTCCACGACTAGCGCGTATTTTGTGTGACTTCACACATATCTTTGAATTTCTTTGCCGACATATGCAGGTTGCATCACGATGTGTTTCTTCACCGTAAGAGAGTCGTGTATGTGTTGATTTACGATTATGTTAAACTAGATGTCGAACGCGACTCCGTCCTCACGGAATAAAAAGAAGCTTAGTAAGTAGCCTATATTTTCTTATAGTCTTATTCCACATTTGTGCAAAATTTCATCGAGATCCTTTCAGCCGTTTTGAACCTTTGGACAAACATCCAACCAAACTATCGCATTTATAATATAAGTAAGATGTGATGCTATTTCTGAAAAGACCACATACATGTCTAATGGCTGTTTTTACCAACAATCCCTAAGTTTTAGGTAACCCTTAATGCATTTTAAATATCACCTTAAACTACTTTCGTTTTCACCAACAGTTAAGTGTCTCTTTAGATTCCAAGGGATCTGTTAGATTTAGGGAGAACCTTAAGCAAAAAGACACCTATCTAAAACTATTATAGGGGTTCGTTCGTGAGAACGTGCATAAGTAGCGTAATTCTGCGACCACCAAAAGAATACAGTAGACTAACCTCAACTAAATTATTATTTCATAGACAATAAACAGCAATAAAAGGCTAATAGGTAAAATAACAACGATGAAAGAAAAAAAATTGTGCGGTTTAATTTAGCAAAAAAATGTACTTACTTAAAAACAATAGGTATTCTCGTGCACCACAAAAATAACCTGGTTTAAATAACCTAAATATTTAATTATAATCCTAATCAAATATCGCGTTGGTAATTTCGTACAAAAGTTTAATACGCTTTACGTCCGGGCCAGGATTTTATTTAAGAGGCCAGACGCGCAGCATTTTGGCAACGGTTCGCGTGCTCGCTTGCCTACCTACCAAATATTACAATAACTTGATATCCAAGCCAAGCCAAGTACAACGACCGAATTTATTTGGAAACCCTCTTTCTCTTGTAATTTGGCTGGCATTGTTCAATAAACATATTTTTTTCATTGACTATTTTTGGTCTGACTTACTGAAGGGAAGGATTTTTTGCGCGGTTTCTATGCATGTTCTTCTGCCATTTCATTTTTATCCTTCAGAAAAGTGAGATAATTGTGTGTTACTTTTTAATTACTTGATGATAATAGATGTCCTTAAAAGAAACATTTGCTTATAAATACGAATATAAGTTACAGTCTTACCTGCCACGCTATATCATTATCATCAAGGTATTTTAAATTCGTGTTCATAACATAGAGTAACATAGCACAGCAGTTGAATAAAAGTAATGCATGCGTGCGTTTTCAAATACTTATTTAAATAGAATACGTGCCTATAAGGACTTATAAAAGATCAGATGGTGGGAGCGCAGCCTTATTCCATTTTCCTCTTCCCCGCAAAGAGACTAACATTAATTCAACTGAAGTAGCAACTAATTGTCACTTAAACATACTTTACATCAATCTTGATGGTTGTTAAGATTATGTTAAGTATAATTTAGCAACCGGTAACTCAATGAAACATTACAACATTCGTATGTCCTACATTACTTTTAAGTGAAGGCAAAGTACAGCATAATAAAATCGATATCAACTCTACTTTGTTTAAAAATGAACTATGCACGTTGTACATTAAAGTTGCGTTTTGGATAAACCTTTGTACTAATGCACGATAATAGAGCCTGTAAGGACCTACAACGGATACAGTATGACAGGCGCGCGACATGGCCATTATCGCCATGTTTCGAAAAGGCCACCATTATTAGTTTTGTCGTGCGTCGAGCCATAGAAAGTCTTTGGCAAAAACTTAGTCACTACGATCGATAGTGGCCAGGTCTGAGCATCAACACGGGTCTCTGGCGATGCATTGTTTTGTCTAGAGCATTAATTAGTTTTACGTAGCGTGATGCGAGTGTGTACTCACGCTAGTGGCGATCCGTCGAGCGGGTCACATCGGCTGGCCGCACCGGCCCGTTCGGTTTCAAAGAAGCACCTTCCGGCCACTCGATCTTCAACTTGCGTAACATTTATATAACGCACATAGTAGTACGGGTACGGTCAGAGACGCGCACGGGCGCCGCGATCGGCCCGACCTGCCATGTTGGATACGGGGCGACCGAGGGCGGCGTCGCGTCGACGCGCGTCTTCACAGCGCCAGAGTTTCGGTTTGAACGAGCGTCGTTGTCGGATACGGTACGGCGGCGAACGACTAGCTCGAAAGGAAAATAAAAAAAGTGTATATGGCGGAGCTGTCGGGCGGCAGCTAGAGAGCCATGCCGCTCGATAGGCGGGCGCATGCGTGAGCGAGCCGCGCGTCACGTCGCCCCGCGCGCCCCGCGCCGCCGCCCGCCCGCGCGCCACCTCTCAATGGAGCGGTCACACTCGACGCACGCACCGTCACTCCACTCCACGGCCGGCCCTCCTTCGACTCTTTCTAATTAATGACCCTTTCGAGTTGAACCTCATGTGTGCCAGAGTGGCATATCATTGGCTGCGATTGCTTAAGACAACATTCCTTAATATTGGAAAACTTAATTTATTTTCTTGTCAAATATTTCAAATATTCGTTCGTTCAATTATTTCAAATTCGTACTTATCGTTAAGAAATGAAAACAAGAAATATTAAGACCTGATTTCTACGTACCTATGTCATGTACAAAATTATTATCTTTAATTTAACACGTCTAGTCAAAACTAATATTATTTCACAGTTTAAGACGGTTGCCAAAATCTTGTGGATCGTACTTTACTCTTACAAGTGAACGTCGCTGATAACTTATTAAAGCTGTTTTAAAACTCACCGTCTCTTTTCCCGAGGTTGATGATTTTTCGGTTATTTCAATATAACTTATACCAATCTTCGCTTCTTTCATTTCTGGACTTCTTTCAACTCCGTCTATCTGACTGCAGACATTTTCATATGAAGGTATTGCAATATCAGTTAAAATTTCTTGTTTCAAATGATCAGTTCGCACGTAAACAGTTTTAAATTTTACGACATCGGCTTTCCAATCACTCGGATAGTTTCATTATCAGGGACATCTATAATTTTTTTATCACTAACAAGTATAGGTAGAATAAAATCTATACATTGTAAACAATTTTTGAAAGGAATACAATTGAAGCATTTCATGGTGTTAATTGTACTGAGGCTTGCAGTACTTTAATTCTGATACTATCATATTTTATTACTCTATCATTCTCATTAAAAAGTTCATTATCTTTCTCTACATATAGAAAATGTATGCAGTCTGTCTATATCTCATTGCAATCTAAAAGTGAAGAATGT
>QDHC01003604.1:635402-649991 GCA_013186455.1 Papilio dardanus tibullus | reverse complement strand
TTCGTCTATCTGACTGCAGACATTTTCATATGAAGGTATTGCAATATCAGTTAAAATTTCTTGCTTCAAATCATCAGTTTGCACGTAAACAGTATTAAATTTTACGACATCGGCCTTCCAATCACTCGGTATAGTTTCATTATCAGGGACATCTATAATTTTTTTATCACTAACAAGTATAGGTAGAATTAAATCAATACATTGTAAACAATTTTTGAAAGGAATACAATTGAAGCATTTCATGGTGTTAATTGTACTGAGGCTTGCAATACTTTAATTCTGATACTATCATATTTTATTACTCTATCATTCTCTACATATAGAAAATGTATGCAGTCGGTCTATATCTCATTGCAATCTAAAAGTGAAGAATGTTCACCATACATACTGTACTGTACTTTTGTCCCTAAAGCTCGTAAATTCCCAAAATATTTCTGGTAAAACTTTTTATCTCACAATTTTCACTATAAGTGAAATTATAAAATAGAGTAATGGCCACCATGTACAGAAATTGACGTTCCTCTGTTTACTTATTTCATAACTTGATAGAGCAAAGCCAGGTTTAAAATTAGTCTTTTATTTAATCATATTAAATTAATTTACTGATAAGCTTGTATTTTATCAGTTTAATAAAGCTTCGGACGTCATTATTGTCATTCAGTTTATTGAAAGTAATTTTATCAATGTAAATATTGGTAACTGAATATTTCGATTTCCTGTAAACAAATTTACACGATGTTGATTTATTTAAATGTTTAAAAAAATACAAACAAAAGTATGGTAAAAATAATATATTTATTATTATATTTACATTATTTAATACAAAATAATAATTTGGTTAAATTGCATTTATTACGAATAATAAAATTTAATTTTGCTTAAGTATTATAAATTGCTATTGATTTCAGACAAAATAAAGTATAGTGACCAGTACCAAAAGAAAACAAACATTAAAACAACGTATTCTAAAAATATAAAAATAGAGAAAATTTACAAAAAGTAGTAAAAAAATACTAACATTTTATGAATAACTCATATACAATGTGTACTAAAAAAATAGGAGAAAAAAAATAAACAACATTAAAAAGTGTTGTTAACGTCAAAGACATCAAGGATGCTGCATAAGCAACAGCAGGAGGATAAAGAGATAAAAATATGTGTACTACAATTTTCTCACAACCATTTACCCCTATGTTGCCGTGAACAATGGTTTGTTCCCACAACCGAAAGCAAACACAAATATATTGCTGACTCAATTTTATCAGAATTAGGTAAGGATAATAGCATAATTGTATGTTTTTGTATGTATAAAACTGCAGTTACACCCACAGAGGATGAAATATCCAAGATACAACGTCCTTTTACTTTTTTAATTTACATAATAATCATAAAAATAGGAGTATTCAATACTTTAGGGAATATACATAAAACTTATAATGCTTAAAAGCTACACAACAAATTAAATCTTAAGTATGTTTTTATTATTTTATTTAAAAATATTGCTGTGCCCATACTATCGTTAATAAAAACTCCAAATTAATTCGATCGCTCGTCCATTTCGTAAAAACATCAAAAAATCATGCAAGTATTATGCAGTTCAAACTGGATTAGCACCATTAGAAGTTGTAATATCTTATAATATAGCTAACAGAGTAAAAATCCTATAAAAATATATCTAAATATATTCGTATAACAATATATCCATTTAAATATTAACATTTTATTTGACTTTACAATTTAAATAGACATTTATAATACAAAATAAGCCTACATATTTTAAAAGAAAACATGCAGACGAATCGAGAGTCAGTTAAAAAGCATTTTAGACGGTGATTGATGGTGAAACCGTGAATTTCCAAAAGACATATACAAATACATGCAGTGTCCTTGCGATTCTCAATTGAAAACTCTCAAACTTTGCCAAACATAGCCGGTATATCATTTGCTATTTTTTGTTTAAGTACTAAAATCATCAATCAATATCAAGACTCTTAAAGCTGCTCGTGAAGCTGGCAAACATTCCCTTACTCGGCTTCTTAATCCTCTTCTTTTCATCCACTTTGAATATCTCCGACTCTATCAACCATTCTTTATAATTCTCTTCCATATTCCTTCTCTGCTCATCGTGCAGCTGCTGAACAGGTGGCGCCGGGCCGCCGTAATCTTCTGGTAAAAGTTCTTTATCTACAATCGCTTCTGGTCCTTCAGAAGTAAAGTTAAGAAGGTCTAGAAGATTTGAATGGATTAACGGTTTGATGAGATACATCACTTGGTTGATGAACGACACAGTATGTACCACATGGATCTTCTTCAATCTGCACGGATGAGCACTCTGGAAACACAATTAATACTATAATGAAAATTCCAAACATTTTGTTTAAGAATGAATATTATTAATGTTTAAGAAACAACCCAGACATTTACAATACCTAAGATTTTAGTGCATCTACAGCATTTAATACCGGTAATATAAGCTAAAAATATGTAAGAAGTCGGAAGAGCTAATAACAATGAAACAGCATAAATAAAACCAGATAGGGTCGTAGAAAACAAACATACTTGAATATAATGCATGAAAGCCCTCAAGGCGGGTAACGTGACCCTCGTGAGATGTCCGAGGTTGCAGCCTTTCATATCGAAGATCACCACATAGCCTTCTGACAGACGATCCTCGGACAACTTCACGTCATTAAACATGCAGAAGACGCGCACCGCGTCCGCGAAGTTCAGCTTACTGTAGTCTAGATCTGACAGCTTGTACAGAAGGACGTGGTAACCTTCCTCCGTCTGCTTCGGTAGAGCCACCATATGCCTGGAACGTAATATATTGCAATAAGTACTTTTAAAATAAAAAATACAGTAGTAAGTTCAAGACAAAGTGGAAACGACCACCGAAAAAGACAATGAGTTAAAAATCCTAAGGTACGTTTATTATCTAGGGAAATTGGAATGCAAAATATTGTCCTTGCAAAAACTATTTTACACATCTTACAAACACGATTCACCGATAAATTATAAACATTATTTCAATTATAATTTTCATAAAAGAACTTGGTTTAAATCTTTTTAAATGTTGTAACAAAAAATATGATAATTTATCTCTTACAATACCAATTCAAATTATTAATTATACTGTGTAAAAAAATGCAGGTGATATAAACAAACAAGATAGTATATATTATAATAACAATGAATTACTTATTCCCACGAAAATGTTTTTAAGAACAATAGAAACAAAGGCTAACAATGGCAAAATACTTTAATTTGGTTTTTATGTTTCCTTTGTGGTTATTAACTAACAAGTAAATAATTAAAAATATAATTCTCACATGATATTGTTATTCGAAATGTTTAACTAAATCGAAACACTGAAACCATTGACTGCGCTCAGTCACTTAACCTTCAAGGGAGTCCTTAAGTTTACAATTAGTAAAGAGTATAGAAGTAATTTAGAAAGAGAGAGTTTGCAATAATGGACACCTATAACTATTACATTCTGGTGCGATGATCTAACTTTATTTTACTCAAGCCCGAATAATGATCTAAATTGTTAATTTAATCAAACCATCTAATATGCACCACTAGTATAGTATACAGAAGCTATGCGTCCATTGATCGAATCTGCAGCAGTCGCACAATCTGGCAATCATCCAAACGGCATGAATACTCCCTTAGTAATAAAAACTATGGTGCTGGTGCATCACAATGTTTATTGATTTTCCTGGCATAATTAAAAAAGACTAACGCATAAAGCGTTCCAAATTTAAATCAAAATAGGAAACCAACAAAAGAAATGAGCAATGCGTTTCATCGGTGTACAGTCGTAAGTAAATGTGCTTGTTAACGGACTAATCTTGAAAATGGAAGGAAATAAAAATTTCCTCAAATGACGGTTAACTAGAGATAGAATAAGAATACTAAGTACATATATGAATAACAGTTCATAATTAGTTAATTTAAGTCATTTCTACCCCTGCTGAAACAGTCGAAATGAAACTTACGTGATATCCAGAACGCTTTTGTTCTTGGGCGCGAGCGGATCCCGATTCGTGAAGAGGTCTGGTGTATTGTTGCGCAGCGTGAAGTAGCATTCAATTGTGTCTTTTGTCTCTTTCACTTTGAAGTAATTTGAGTGGAGAAACAATATCACGTACTCGTCAGAGATGTACGGCAAATGAGGTTGACTCTTCATCCTGGAACAATTTTAAGTCAGACTGAAAATTGCGTCGTCAGGTTAGAAATGGGACTCGAGTTCCCTAGGGCCTAATCTTTACCCTACGGCTTAATTAGACCGATGTCACGCAAAAAACGGCCTTACGCCGAAGAAAAATCTCCGTTTTACCCCAACTCGGTCTTATGAAGCCATAGGGTTAGTAATGGTCAACTGTGGATTGATTGAATAACATCTTTATATTTGTTTGTAGATTCATTAAGAATTCTTCCTTGTACTTAATCAATTAGTAAACATATTTAATATACTTTTTAGTTATTTCATAACTAAGTAACTACAATACTTTTAAACAAATCACTTTGTTAGCTAAATGCATAAACTGAATAGTCTTGTCTCAGTGTTATAACCGGTTGATTACTGACTAAACTAACATTATCCTCTCAGATAATTGATCTCAGGTAATATAAACCTTGATTTTTTATATGGTTATTAAAACAAATGCTTCTAACGTGTGCAAAATGAAACTACAATGCAAGTAATAAAACGCAATACTCCTTCGTATTTGGTATCGATTACTTATTTAGGGATAAGAGTGGTTCCAAATTAGTTCAGGGGATCCGTTGGGGTTCTTGGAAGAACCAGTGAGAGATTATGATGGTTGTGAATAAAGTTGAAAGTTCACAAATTGAATAAATTTAGCGACAGGTTAGTTTTTTAAACCAGTAACATTCTGAAAAGGGTCTAGGAGCCACAAATTTTGGGAATCTCGGCTTTAGATGGAGTAAAGGGCGCAATTAGGCGCAATATTATTGATTGCTCTATGCAAATGGCTTTAAAGGTTAACCATAACCTTAAAGGTCATGTAGTGTCGAATGTGTACTGTAAAGAATGGTAGCTTTGGGTATTAAATCAAAGGTTTTACTTGGTTTCGTTTATTTTTATGCTAAGGTCAATGTTATCATTATTGCTCAGTCCTGCACATAAATTGGACATTTAACTGACATTATATTGTGTAAGCGAACGACGATACGGAGAAAGTGACCGCTTGTGGAATGCCAATCGACACGCCACCTCTGACTGTTGTATGCTCTGTGGACGGCATCGTTTCCGTTTCCCGCGCAAATACACATTGTCTATAGTGATATTATTCATCCACAGACAAAGTATGCCTTACACAAGGCTTAATAATTAATCGAAATGTGTTAATTGTAAATATTTTAAGCGCTAATTATAAACTGAGTTAGACTGCCTATCGTTAATCAAGTAAAAGTTAATATGTTGTACCTATTCTACATAACCTTCACCAAAATTAATTGCTGCTTTCAGACTTATCTCCAACGAAAGTCCAACAAGCAATCATAAACTACTAAGTGACAAAAATGGAACATATTTGGTAGCGAACTTGAAGCATAAATAATAAATATAATTTGGTTATCTTAATTAATAGTCCTATGCCATGTTCGCACTAGGATAGTATTAAGTCGAGTAGCAAGTAGCAAATATCCGAACAAACGATTTCCTAATATACTATTCTACTCAAATGTTGCTTGTCGCATACGTTTAGTTATCTACTAAATTACTTGTTACTCGACTAAAATACTATCCTAGTGCGTTCAAGGCTTTAGATACAAAGACTAGAAGACGTAGATATGCAATGAGCTTGAAGGCTAACCTTTAGTGACTTTACAACTGTTATTATCGCACATAACTATTAGTTACAGACAACATACATTGTATTTATGTTGTAAAAAATATATACGCCTTTTAACCTATGGTGTAATTACATGGTTTTAAGCTTACACATCCATACCATAAACAATCTTTCACCTCTATCAATGACGTACGTCATAGTTGCTTTTAGTCAACATTTACAAGAACTATTAGGAGTTATAAATTGTTTTGATATTGCACCTGATATCTGAGTTGGCACATCGGGCAAAAGAATTTTCTTGTTACCGACGTGCCAATATTAATTGGAGTGTTGGAGACGGATATTAAAATTCGTAGTATTAGTGTGATTTTCTTACCACTCCTTAATTTGTTGTATCTCTTCCTCGTGGTCCTCTACTGCTGGCTTCAATCCATTGAGGAAAGGATGTGAGTACTTTGTCGCCGCCATCTTGCGCACCAGCGCTTTTTATAATCTAAAATAGAAATACATATTTAATTATCAACTGTAACTAACCCGTGTACTAGGATAACAGGAGTTAATGAAAATTCCTTTTACATAAGTCTCAAAATTATAAAATCTCGTAAAACGAAATCACAATCGGAGTAAACCTCAAATAGAGAACGGAATTGCAATTAGCAAATTTTTTGTGCCAGCAGTAAGTAATGACAGATAATTATGTTAAAAAAACATGAAATTTTGTGAAAGTATTATTTCCATATGATTTCTCACAAGAGAAAAATACTAAATATGCAATTACGTCATTTGAAGTTAACTAACAAGTTGATTATTGTAATTATCTGTGACGAGACAAAACGTAGACGGTCAATGAACTTAAATATCAGTCTGATAGATAAATTATTCAATATATTAATGAAAGTGAGAAGATTTGTATGTCTGTATGAGATAAATTCTTATAAATACTAATTAGGCGATCAATTATTCCATATTTACTAGAACGGTCATTAAAATAAAAAATACAGGGGTTATATAAAAATATCTAATTGCGCTATCACCACCGCGACAGACAGAGCTATAATGACTTTTTTAACAGTTTAGTAGTTTTTGAGTTAAACTAAATCAAAATCTTTTCCCTCCATAGTTCACTATCATGCATTTTAATTTTAATGTCGTCTGAGCAACGCCAGGTAAAGGCTATTATATAACGCAATAATACTTTGGTCTATTAGGGGTCACTTGATCAATTATTTTTTCAATATAATAAAGAACCAATAGAGTTTATTTATTAATTAATTAATGAATTATTTAATAAAGCAAAAAAAAAAGTTTTGACAACTCTACCATTCGATATGTTTTGAAATATGAATTGATATATTTTGAATGAAATAAAAATAGCGATAATTTAAAATAATTTAAAAAAAAATTGCTGCAACGCGAAAACCGCGTTCGGACAGTGTAACCAATGTAACACGTTCACTCAAGCGTGACAACGTGTTTGCTTTATTCACGTAACACGGAACACTTTCTTCCAACAATCGCTTACTAATTAACCCGAAATACCGATACGCTCCATATAACCTATTAATATTAACAAACACGTTAACCTATTTCTGAACACTTACTACTAATAACACGTTTCATATAACCTCATTCAAATGGAAACAAAATTACAATTTCATTGTTTAAATATACGAATTTTTCAACACTTGACACCCACGTCAAGGATTATTGAACAATACTTTAAATTATTCCAGTTTTTTGAGGTTTAAAAGGTTACAAACGTAAAATTACAATACTTTGTTAATCAATACGAAATCCAGAGTATCCAGACTAAAAGCAATGAGAATAGAAATATTAAAAAATAATTCCAGTTGCTGTAAATATTAAAAACTATGCTGAATCACAGTTGGATGAAAATATTATTATCGCTCTACTAAAATCAGTGTTCTCTGGGGAGTTATCAAATTTACTAGTATTTTTTTGCTCAACTTTGATTCTAAGAGAAGACTTTTGATTCATTAATTAAAAAGTAACTGTTTAAAGAAAAAAAACATGCTTTATACCGTTTCAAAGCTTACTAATAACAATAAAGTTTTTCTTTTTGCTTTCATTATAAGTACAATAAGTAAACACGATGTAATATTTTATCGCAAGAAATATATATAAAAAGATGTAATTGGTGTCGTAATTTCCCCTGGCGTGGCTGGTAACACCACAGCTTCACTTTCTATACGAGAAAGTACCTCGCACGTAGACAACGCCCGCCCGAAGCACAGTCAATCATATACCAAAACAAAATGACATTAGAATATAATATAACGAGGAAAATTTTACATTAAAAGAGGACCTATCATGAAAAAAATACTGACGAATCGACGATACTTTTTCGGAGTTTTAGTAATAGGCCCCCAGGGATACGAGGTTATCGTATATTCTTAAACTTACAATCCTACGCTCGTTAATGCCTATCATAACCAAAATACCTTAAGATAAGGAAAATGAAAGGAAGGAAACATTTTTTGGCTAATATGCCTATTACAGGAAATTTTCCATACCCTAATTAATCCCTATGTAATGAAAAGAAACCAATTAAAATGGCTGAATCTTGCTGTCTTTGCCTTTCTCAAAAGGAAAGGAGCAATCCCACTAATTACTAAGCGAAGTTCGACCAACAATGGCAAAAAACAGGTCACCGATTAATGCATCTCACACAATAACTACGGAAAAATACTGGGATTTTAAGATAATAACTATAGTAATCGATAATGTTGTTCTTCAATTGTTTATCCGATTTTTTTGATAAGAACAGAAGACAAAAGAACGGCGGGAATATCGAAGTGTCCACGCCCATGGACATCTGCAATACCTGGGGACAGATACGATACACAGCCAAAGAAGTACAAAAACTTTTCTGTCTCTATCTTTTCAAAAGAAATAAGAGTGATGACAATGTTTTAGTCCCAGTGTTTCCGTAGTAGAAACCCTTGGTAGGCATGCATAACGTTTTGTATGTCATCGACACATGTATCGGACAGCATCTTATGTCAATTATTATCTTAGAGTCAGTGGGTTAAGGTTAATTGAAGTTAATATAGGACAAGTGTGCTCTGTAAACAAATCGTAACAACCGGAGAATGTCACTTGTATTGAAAATCTTTTGTGAATAGGCCAGGGGGTTACCCAAAGCACATGCTCTACAAAAGGAATCCGTAAGCGAAAATAAAAAAATGTATGGAACAGACAATGACGTTCGACAGCACACGTGACAAAGCGCATGACTTATCAAATGTCATTGCCAGTTTCATATATTTTTGTCGATTCGATCAGCGATATCGCCAATCGAAAGATACTTTGGGTAACCCCCCAGCTCGGTATAGAGATAGGCCTACTCAAGGAAAGCTGATATTTCGGGAATCGAGAAGAGTTGAACAAAACTATACTTAGGAAATCTAGAGATTATTTATTAAAGCCATTTCGCAAATATATTTACTGTAGAATAAAAAAACCATCTTTAATGCCATGATTAAAACAATATTGCCAACAACACTTGAAGTATTGAGTTACCGCTTCGTAAGCATAATTAACTTAAAATATTTTTAGGTCATTGTCGATACAAGTTTCATTATAACCTTTTAATCATTTATATTAACAAAAATACTTCCATAGTCCAATTTTGCTAAATCGCATATGTACTGCCATTCATATTTTTTATATCCTCATATCATCTACTTAACTAAACCAGAAATTATCTGACAAAGGCGTGAACAGGCCTCCTTGTACAAATAAAAGTAGGTCTCATATAACACGAGTTGGGCAGACCCTACGTGCATAACATTGTCTGTCTATTAAGACAACCTTTACGTCATAGATTTATTGATTTAAAATTAAGACTTTAAGAAATCATTTTAGTTTTATAAAGCCCGAACCGATCATAATTATATTCTAAACAGAAAGTTCTTTTGGAGATTATCTCTACCACTTAAGCCTAGAACGCACTAGGATAGTATTTTAGTCGTGTAGCAAGTAGCAAGTATCCGAACAAAGGATAGACTAATCTACTATACTAAAATGTTGCTGTTCGGACATGTTTAGTTGCTAAGTTACTATCGTAGTGCGTAAATTTAAACGAGTTCGAACAGTAGTAAATCCTTTGTTCGGATGCTTGCTAATTGCTACTCGACTAAAATACTATCCTAATGCGAACAAGGCTTTACAGTTCCAAAAGAAGGAGGTAATCAAGTCGGTGGGATTTTTTTTCTATCTGTTGGTGCTAAAGTATAGCTTATAAAGTTTTTTTTATAGAAGTTGCGGGAAAACACACAACGGATCAACTAAATTGGTCTGACGCCAATGGACATTTGCAACGCCAGAGTAACCACAGATATGTTGCCGGCCTTACATTCAGGTACATGTTTATGGTAAGATTTTTTATTAAATAAGCACATTTTACTGAGATAATTGTACCTGTGGTACGAACGCATGGCGTGACCGCGGCTTATCACGTAACTTAACACGTAACTGCTCACTACGTTATGGTTATATTCACGCTTATAATTTCATCTTGACCATTTTCATTCTTACGTAAAATTGACATTGGCTTA
Organism: Papilio dardanus tibullus; assembly: GCA_013186455.1. Lineage (NCBI taxonomy): Eukaryota > Metazoa > Arthropoda > Insecta > Lepidoptera > Papilionidae > Papilio > Papilio dardanus. Next base: position 639,589 of record QDHC01003604.1, on the reverse strand, counting down.
TTCCGAGATAAAGTTACATTACATTTATTGGGAGACTTATTTTTGCTACTTATTTCACTTCACGACATTCTCAGTTCTTAATTCTTAGTTCTTCACATTCTTAGTTCGTTAATGTTAGCATTTACTAACTCCTGGGCGATTACCCAAAGTATATGCGCTACAAAGCGATTCGATAGCGAACATCAATATACTGACAATGACGTACAATATCTCACATGTGACAAGCACATTACTCATCGAATGTCGTTGTCAGTTTAGTACATTTTTGTTAAAACTATTAGCGAAATCGCCAATCGAAATATACTATGGGTAGCCCCCTTGGTCTAACTTCACGCGGATAGCATGACCTATTTTTTTTCTTTTTAGTTTGGTATATTTTGCGTGCTTATTTGCAGATATATGTATTTAAACTTAATTAATTAAATAAATATCCATCAAAATCTTGCAAACGTTAATTTCATACAGTTGTAAGTTATTAAAGTACTTTAAGTAAATGGTAGTTAGTAGTTTTTGAGTTAACTGCGTTTAAAACTCCAAAACTGTAAGTTAAAGAAAGTTTGAAAGGCGATAAACATTATTTTACCGGCTATATAGAATGTATATTTTACCTTATTAACATATTAACACTTTCGCTAATAATATTGTAATGTTATACAATTGTCATTACGAAAAAATGCAAGTAATATTAACACGCGAATAAAAATCCGACCCAAATCGTAACTAGTTGAATAATTAAAGGAAATGTTTAATTCTAAAAAGTAATAATCGAATGTTTTCGATGGACACGCATCGAGAGTGGTTGGGTAAACAATTCGTGCGGACGTAGCGCACGGCATCTATTATGTAATGAAATTACGATTAATTTCTTACGGAATGTAGTTATGTTAAGTTTTGTTACATTCGCGAAAACACGAAAGTGATATTTCCTTTATAACTATTATTCTATTGAATCTATTGTACAATAAATACATATAGTTATCTATACTTAATATTATAAAGAGAGAAACGTATTTTTGTTTGTATTGTATGTACTCGTGGGCCGATTTCAAAGTATCTTTCACCGTTAGAAATTTACACTATCCCTAAGTAACATAATCTATATATTTTAATTCCGTACCGACGAAGTCGCGATCAACAGCTAGTAATAAATAAAGTACGAAAATTGCAGAAGCCTATGGGTATCGGTCGCTTCGCTGTTTTGGCGAATCCAGATTATTTGGTCGTTTGCCACCTTATATAAAAAGCTAGATCTTATTTTGTTTTCTTATGCCACTGTTGTTTGATTATATTTACTTTGTTAGCTAATTAACCAAATATTCTAACTCTCAAATAGCGCGCTCGCTAATATTAGCTTTCTAATGCTGATTAGGTGTATGTGATTTATGATAATAGGCTGAATATAAGGGTCGCCATACACGGACTTAAAGAAGTCACGTATAACATTTATACTAAATTATTACAATAAACAATCACAGTTAGATCCGCGCCCTCAAAATGAACTTCGACGTTCTATAAAAACCAGTTTCATACCTGTTATTTATTGAGCGTATATTGTACATCATAAAATATTAATATTAGGTACTATGATACATTTTAATTTTAATATTAATGGCTTTAATTAAAACCTTGGCTTGGGATGTGATTAATAAGGTAGTCGCATAGTTGCGAGTGCCAGGTTCGGTTTCAAATATACGTGATTTCATCATCATCATCATCAGCTCACTATACGTCCCTACCGAGGGGCTCGGAGCCCACTCTAAGGTGCGAGTAGGCCATATACGTGATTTAAACAAACATAATTACAAATCTTTAATAACTTAAGTCTAATATAACTGTATTATGGAACACAAAAATAACTTTAAAAAAAAGAAAAATATTTTTTGCTTATTAATGTGTTTGCTTGTAATTTGATCCCTATTAAAAGAAACAACATACTGCAAAAAATATAGCAGTTTTGCGTGTGTTGCTAATTAAAGTTGAGGATAAAATTAATGGTTATAATTAAAATAATATTCATGCAAGTCTGATAATAATAATTCATACAACTTATCTTTACTAAACGGTTAAGTAAAATTCGCAAAACTTTTGCAAAGTTTACACCTTTCTATACCAACATAACATAACGGTATATTTTTTATAATTTGCCAACAAGCAATATTAGCAAATGATTTTTAACATAAACGTAGTATTCGTAAAATAGTTATGCTTACTTGTATTTCCTATTTGTAAAACAAAACAAATTCCCAAAAGTAACGATACTAAGTTATGTACACACGCGTTATTTAAACAACGTCTACACTCACTGACACACAAACGCCGACTGGCTGAATGAATCCGCAACCTTGTACAACTTAAAGCCGGAATAAAAAAAAAGTATAAACTTTCTAAATTCGAATTCGCTGATCCGACAACAGGTGGACGGTGGACCGGACAGTCGGTCGTGAGTACGGAACTAACATTGAATGGCTTACCTGTCGACTTTACTTGTTGTGACAGAAAACGTGATGCAATAAATTATTTGCTATTGTTTAACAAGATCTCATATTTCCTGGTCTGTGTAATAGTAATACTGTGTTTTTATACGTGTCGACAAAACCAGGAATCGAAATCCAGTTCCGCAGACTTAATTTAGTGTAGGACCTTTGTAACTGTTAATTGACGAGACCAACAGAAGTACAGTACCTACTTATAGTCAGAAGCTTCTTGGGTTACAATTAAAATAGAATAGTAAATAATGAAAGGGATAAACAAATAATGAAATAAAACTACTCTGAGGCCGATTGGAAATGTTTTTAATTTCCTTACGTGCAATACCATATTTTTATTATAATTTACACCATAGCGCTACAAAAGATTTTGTCCATATTCACAAATAAAATGTATTGTAATCAATGGACGTAAAATATTCGAAAGCGACAAAGGTATTAAAATAAATTTAAATTTTATTACACATTTATTGTTATTCAAAAATATATCGTTAAAAATAAATGTTACAACACAATATTGCCAATGAAAACAATAAAGTATTGTGCGCTAATAAAAGTTGAATTGTTTATGGTTATAGTTATTGGTTACACTTTGTTAAGGATGATATAAATCGAATATATACGGTAGCAATGGTTTACTGGTTACCTATATATTTATCTATATTACACACTTTGTATATAGAATGTTCTATACCAAATTTAAGCGTCAACGAACGTAAGTAGTAATATTAAGAAATAGTTAAGTATGATGAATATTTAAATGTCATTAATTAGACAACTGAAAAATCAATAACTAATGAAACAACCATTATTAAAATAAGAAACCTCTTTCGAACTTATTCCTATTTGCTAGCGTTTCGTAAAGCTTCAACGTCACGGCCTAATAAGACAAATTATCTGTTTACTAGTCGACAAGAAATTGATACAAAGAAAACGTCAAGACACTTTAGATATGTGTCGTATTTTTAACGAAGAAACAGCACGTCTCGAACAATACAACAGCGTTAAAAAAACGAAAACAAATGAAGACTCTAAAAAACATGTCAGAACTAAGAGGAATGTAGAATCTCGAGCCGTCAAAGTTGAAGATATACGACGTGTGGAAGGTATTGTAGACAAGCTGTACGATGATATGGACGGTAATGGAAAAGTCAAGTATAGACAAAGGCGATTTGATAGTCCCACTACTAACAAGGTAAGTTACAAAACGAATTACAGTAAATTACCAAACTTGAAAGAAAGAAAGAAAATACATTTATTGCCACACATAAGAAGAACAAAAACAGAAAACACACATAGGTACTCGTAGGATAAGGTGTGGCAAAAGGAGCCAGCTCAGCAAATGCAGGGACGGATTAAACCTTCCCTGCGCTGGTTTTCAGCTGGCTCCTCTGCTCTCCTATGGATAGGTACAAAGAACATTTGGAGAAGGTAACAAAAAAGTAAAAAAATAAAAGTGAACTTATTAACAAGGTCGCAAAATTAACAAACAAAAGAACAATTCAAAAATAAAATTTGGTAACAAAAAATATAGTAAAACAAAAAAAAACAAAAAACTTGGGGTGGGTGTCAGAGAAAATACCAACAACTTTAGGGGACGTGCAGTAATCTGATGATGATAAAATACTACATACGGTTTGAGCAGTGATCCATGAATTTAGAATATGATTGGTTCGTCCTGTACGGTAGCTCTACTATCGT
>QDHC01003604.1:616729-634925 GCA_013186455.1 Papilio dardanus tibullus | reverse complement strand
TACGCATTAGGATAGTATTTTAGTCGAGTAGCAAGTATCCGAACAAAGGATTTACTAATCTATTCTACTAAAATGTTGCTGTTCGGGAACGTTTAGATACTAAATTGCTACCCCAGTGCATTGGTTTAAAAGAGGCTTAAAATAGGCCGAACAGTAGTAAATTGTTCGGATAAATGCTACTTGCTACTAGACTAAAATACTATCCTGGTGCGAACAAGGCTTTACTCCAATAATGATAAAAATCTCGACGTTTTCCTTGCAGGCTGTATTAAATAAGACGGCGAGACGATTTAATTTTGCCCCAGCTGAACTTTTGGGGCCATCCTCAAAGCCTGAAAGTCCGAAACAAGATGATTCTGAGAAGATGCCTTGGCATAAACAGTGGAAACAGGGAATTGTACCTTATTTTATCGATCCTAATACTTATGGTGAGTATGAACACGTACTACACTTATTATTGTAATTGTGAAGTAAAAGCAAGAGAAAACGTATTATAATTAAGTTAAGAAAATGAGTGCTGCTGTTGCCATCAAGCTGCAAAGCAGTTTGGCGATGAGTTTTAATTGTACATACTTAAATTTAAATAAAAATCTGTATATCTGTTTCATTTGACGATTCCAGATTCTCAGTTATCTGACACTATTATCAAAGCGTTCGATTACTTCGAGAAAGCGTCCTGCATTCGTCTGCAGCGACTGCGCGAGAGACCGACAGACAAACTGTCTCTACAGAATGTGGAATGGTTGTACATTAGTAACCCGTATGGTATAAAGCAGTGCGTACATAGTAACGAACGGAAAGCGAATAGCGGAGTTCAGGTGAAAATGTTATTTCAATAAAATAAATAAAAAAGTGATGGATCCAGCATTATCTAAATGAGAGACGTGGTTGGTTTCAAACCTAATGTTTTACAGATGGTAGTTTTTGGTTACGATTGTTTATCTCTTGGGGAGATAGTACATGAAGTTATGCATATATTGGGATACTCTCATGAGCACACAAGACCTGACAGAGATCAGTTCATCACTATTATGTGGGATAATATTAAACCAGGTAAATATAGCACAGACCATTCCACGATACATTTTTTTAAAATTAAGAAAGGTGCAGTGTATTCAGTTTTTATTTTTTAAGGTTATCGAAAAATTGCTTTCATATATTATAAATGTTACAGGCTATAAAAAATATTTTACAACGCGTGCCGAGGATCCCCTGTTGACTCTATCCTACGACTATGCAAGTGTTCTTCATTACCCCGCCCGGGCTTTCTCAAGAAATGGCCAAGCAACAGTTGTTACTAACGTAAATTTATTCTTTTTACTATAGTATTTTATTTTTTTTACAAAATAGCCGGTGGCATATGAATTTGACAAGAATATTCTTGCCAACTCGGGATGACCAAATCAATTAATAGTCCTAAATTACAGAGTAATACAAAAATCGGCCAACGTGATGGTCTCAGCGAAACAGATATAGAAAAAATTGGTATGGTTTACGGACACGAATGTGTTGAAAGGAATCGACAATATCTTTTGAAAACTTGTCCGAGCGTTGTAAAAGTTAGTGGCGTATCAAAAACAGCAACGCAAGATGAAATTGAAAAATACTTTGAAGAAAGACTGTGGCCGTATGGAATAGTACATTACAAAATTAAAGATAAACTGGAATTCTGTAAGTATTACCTTTCTAAAAATAAATATATTCATCAAAAATACTATAAGGAACGTTTTATTCAAATGGTTTAAATTATTATTGTAGCTGCTGAAGAAAGAGAAAACATTAAAGCTGTTATTCGTCATATAGAAAAGGAGACATGCATACAATTCCGAGAGCTCAAAGATACAGACGAATCTAAACGAACAACAGAAAAATATAATACAGCAACAAATCAAAATAACGTTGATAATGCAAACGAAAGCACAAGCCCTATAATGTACAATTTGAGACCTACTCCTGAAATAAGTGACAACGAAATAAAAGAGAATGATGAATCAGCAACAAAACTAATAAATATCAAAGCAAATGAAACAGAACATCTAAGTTCGTAGTCTATTAACAATTTAATTTGCTTTGGTTTCAACATTTTACTAAAGATTGAAACTCTTGCAGCTTTAACGATTAGTGAAGGTGTTGATGCAGTAAATGAAACAATGACTCTGCCTACATCTAGACGACATGCAGCTAACGTTTTGACTTTATCACGATCATCTACACCTGGTTGTCATTGTCCGTCACCAGGGAGACCAGACGGCAATAAAGTAATGGACTTTTATACAATATTATAAAGTTCGTTGGTAAAGTTGATTATGCAAGTTATTGTATTGGTGTAAAAAAAGTCGAATAATACCGGATAATTGATTATCATGGTATCACAAGAAACCAGATTGAATAATTGACCTCAATTCTCTAACTACAGCACCCAGTTTTTTTATATTGTAAAGTAGCAAACGAGCAAGCAGCCACCTGGATTCGCTGAAATAGCGAAGCGACCGCTGCCCATAGACATCTGCAATTGCAGATGCGTTGCATACCGTTAATCTACGGAAGAGGAGACGCACAAGAGGACAATTCCTCTTCCTATACGTCCCCTCCCTCGCCATTTCCACTTCCCCTTTCCATCATTTCCTTATAAGAAAAGGATAGTAAAGGAAAGTAGGCACTACTGGGTACTTTTGGCCACTAATGGACTTAATGGCCAGAATTTATATTATACGAAACTATTTACCGCAGGATAACTTAGTTAATGCTATTACTCAATAAACATTTGCAGGATTTGGTAATCAACGTGGACTGTTTTAATTCAGTTAACGAACTCCTTCATCTATTCGTCCACGTGTTGGGGTTGGACCATCAGCACAACATGCACGATCGAGACTCCTTCATACACATCGTATGGAGTAATCTCACTGAAGGTAACGACACCTTCTGTCTAATTTTGCAACGATTTACACTTGTTTTATTCGATTATTGATTTTTTAGAAATAGAACAAGAGATGCAGGAAAAGCTTCCTCCAGCTGCAGCCGCTGGTTTTCCATACGACTATCTGAGCGTGATGCATTACCCTTGGCTTCACATCAAAAATGGTGTCACTAGTATTATGTATCCGATTTGGGTATGTATTAACTACAGTCTACAGAGATATCAATAAAAATTGATATTCAAATTAGTAGTTGTTAATTACAAGTGGGTGCAATTTTATGAATAAAATATTTTATTTACAGAATGATGGGTGGTCAATGGGACATTGGCAAGGACTGAGCGCAACAGATGTTCGAAAGCTAAATCTCATATACTCTGCTCAATGCTCTCAGCGTCAAGAATTTGAAAAAGACAGTGATGATGAAAACACATAAAAAAAATATCAGAATATTTTCTTTGAATAAACGTAATTGCAATAAAAAATTAAAGGAAAATAATTTACTGCATTATCTTTTAAAATATTTTTTTCCTTGAAATACATAAACGAATTAGTTCATATTTTCCTACCGTCTTCAGCTTCTCATTTCGAAGCTTCAGTTTTTATACATTAAAGTAAACCGTATGTTAAGTAAATAAAAAACAGGTTAAATAAACATTTAAATTATATTTCACACGATTAAAGCTATCTGCAAACTATATTTCTTCACCAATTCTTTGCTCTCGTATAAATACCATCAAGTTTATCGGTAGTATTTTCAATGTTTAGACTAAGACTTAGTGTTTTATTATTTTTAACACTATGACTAATGTCAGGATTTTTTTCAGCGCTACTTTGATCGTTTTCAATGCTATTTGTTTTATTTCCACTAAGTTTATTATCTTCACTCAATCCTTGGTCTTTACTTTCTTCACTTAAACTTTTGTCTTCACGTTCTTTGTTTATTTTTCCTTGATTCATGTCTTCATATAATACCTTTTTACAAATATCTAACAAATCATCCACATTACGTTTGTTACATTCGTGGCCGAAGCGTAATTTTAGTTTCATCTTATCCAACTGTGACAAACTATCCGATGGAGTTATTACCAATCCAGCTATCTAGAAATATAAATAAATAATGTTAAAGTTATTGTAATTTGGAGAATTTCACAGCAAGATAAAACAAAAAACATGGATATTAAAAATAATTAATTACAAAAATCAGTAACATCACAACGAACTTCCATCATCCAGAGAGGTGGACAAATATAACGGATTAGCTCTTGGAATACCTCTCCATTAACTGCTAGCATTGATTCAAAACTAAGAAAAATGTCTAACATCCTTACCAAAGACGCGATAGTTGCTTGACCATTGGTGCTAAACGCTCGATCATGGAAATGCATTACACTCATCGGATCGTATTCTATACCTTTTTTTGATTGCTTAGCACCAGGATGAATTTTAAAAAGATGTCGGTACGCTGTAATATACACAAAAAGTTTTGAGGCTTGAATTCACTTAAAATAAATGTACCAGTATCAAACATATAAAGTATATAACTCTGATTGTCCTTGTAGAATAAAGCGGAAAATGACTTTTCTCTAAATCGAAATTATAAAGTCTCTACCAGAAAATTATCAAACGCTTAATATTTTTTCAAATTACCAGGCTGTATATTGCTCCAAAATATTCGTATGTATTGATCCCTCTGAGGATGCGATACTTCGTCTTTAAAACCGACGCCGTGCAAGAGTGTATGTAAAATCTGTTGCTCAGAAAGGCAATCCAGGCCTAGCACTAAAACCTATACAAAAATACAAGTAAAAATTATCTTTTTTTACTTGGACTTGAAAGATGAGTGATTATATATCTCAGATTAACACAACAATGAAGAGTAATTATATGTCTATACCCGTAATGGGAGTTTGCGACAAAGTATTTGTCTCGACATTGAACAAAATGTATTAATTGTCCGAAGATGTTTTTAAAGTTATAAGCAATTGGAAGTGTCGGTAGACGTTCCGCCCGATACTCATACTAATTTTGCGCACTATTCTTTCTCGCAAATCCTGCTAGGACCATAATAGATACCTACTCTTGTTCCTAGTACCTACTGTAATTTCTTACCACTTCACCGTTTCCATTATAAATTGGTTCATGCATACAGTCCCGTTGCATTCGTGGATTAGAAATATGCAACCACGTTCCATTCATGTTCGGTGTACCAATGATTGGTATGAATCTGATACACGATACACTCTCCAATAAATTCATTGCCAAACGAAGACGCTTGGCTATCATGTGATCTGATAATATAAAAGAAACAATAAAATTTGGAAGATTATTAAAAGCTATTAGTGCTGGGACATGCTTTAAGACAATAGCTGAATAGCAAGATTGGTTCCAACTACCGCAAGGTGGGCAGTTACTCGTAGGTCCCTAGCCATTGTGCTATTGGCCCTTCCTTTATTTCACGTACCGAGTATAGAAGTAAATAATTTTCTACTTATGTATATGTAGTTTACTTTATTTATAGTAAGTATTTACTTACCATAACTTTTGGAATCAAAATAATAAGATATAATTCCACTGGGCCACACGACTTCATTTTTTTCCTTGTCTCCATTTATTACTTTGTAACGTACTATGTTAATTCGAAATATACGAAAAACAAAAATGATTAAAGAAAATAATATAATACTCAGTATACAAAGCCTACTTTAACTGTGCCAGTTACTTACGTTTCCCATCATTTATTGTGTTTGGTTTTATACAAGATACCAATACGAATATGCTGATAAAAAAGTGTAATGCTATTTGGCTTTCGCTCATTTTGTTTTTGCACAACAGAAAATAAACGAATAAGCAAATCGATCAAATATGCAAAGATGGAATAAAATCTAACTACATATGTACATATTTTATTTCATTTTATTGCCGTGATAACCGTTTAGAACTTTTTTTATGTAAGTTTGACACACCTTTCCTTAAAAATACAGCACGTTTACCGTTTATTATAATAAGGTTAATGTAAAGGGCTGTTCTTTTGGACTATTAAATTATGAATGTTTATTATTAATCTGGATTTTTTTATTACAGACCTACGTTATTTATTTTTTAAATTATACTTATGAAAGTCTCTGATTTCCATTTTCCGTTCCCAATTTCCTCATAAACACATTGACATTGGGCACTTTTTTATATATTTTAGTACGTGTAATAGAAAACGTAGCTCATATATTTCAACCAATCAGCAATGCCCACGGTAAGATACATAAGCGAATAAACATCCTCCTACGGAAACATTCCGTTTTAAGAAAATGTATCAGTCCTTAAAAACAGAAAAAATAACTTTAATCGCATCAAAATAAAATTGATACATCGTTTTTATTTTATTATATTTCTGCTATAAACTACTATAAATTTGGCATTACAAAATCTATTTGGTGCTTAACATTATCAAATAAATTTATAAAAAATTAAACAATTTTAAGAAAACGGAACGACAAATAAAGTTTTCATTTTTGGGAGTGGAAAACAAAACATGCTTACGCCGGTGTCAATAAAACCGCTTTCTGTTATTGTCGGCTGATAATTTAAAATTGAATTTCACTAAGTATACTCGTTTGCGATAAGAAGAGTGGTGCTTTATTCTAGAAAAAGTTATCCTGGGATTTCAGAAACTGAAAATGAAGCGGTGCTTATTATTTGTATGGGCATTTTACTCAGCAACTCTTTTTACTGAAACTACTGCCGCTAGTGGTTCTGTTGAATTGGATGAGTATTCTTTCGATAAAGTTGTCGATAAATTTGATGCTTCACTTGTGAAGTTCGATGTAGCATTCCCCTATGGAGACAAACATGATGCATTCGTGGCGCTCGCAAAGGAGTCTAAGGATGTTGACGATCTGTTAGTCGCTGAAGTTGGAGTTAAGGATTACGGGGAAAAGGATAACGAAGAGCTAGCTAAGAAACATGGGGCCACAAAGGATAATTTCCCAGTAGTAAAGCTATTTATTAAAGATACAGGTGAATCTATTTTATTTGACGACTCAAAGGGTTTCTCAGCTGACGACCTGCGCCGCTTCGTCCGAGAAAAAACTGGACTGTACTTAAGTTTACCCGGCTGTGTTAAGGAGTTTGATAAGCTTGCTGTCAAATTCATGCGAGCTGACAAGGACCAAAAGAAAGAAATATTGAAAAAGACCAAAGATGCTTTAGAGAAAATTTCAGAAAAGGTAAATATTGTATCTAATAAGGATGCACATCATTTTTATAAAAAAAAATGTATTATATCTTTTTTGCTTTTAGGATGCAGGTGCTGGCAAAATCTACAAACTGATAATGGAAAAAAGTCTAGAAAAGGGTGATGAATTTACTAAATTAGAAAATGAAAGAGTAAAGAAACTGTTAAATGGTAAATTATCTGAAGAAAAGAAAAAGGAATTGGGCGTCAGACTTAACATTCTGCAGTCTTTCCAACTGCTAGAAAAGCAGAAAGCTGTTGAGAAGGAGGATCTTTGATTCTAGATATAGCAAAAAATTGTAAGGCACATTACTCACAAGGCTATGCATATCTGTAATTTTAGTTTCTTACCATATGCTTTCATTAGACAGAGTTGGTCAAAAAACAGAGGTTTTGCTTCATCTTATGGCCATTTTTTACGTGACATCGGTCTAATAATGCCATAGGATTACCGGGTTCTAGAATACTATGACATGTCTCTGTTGCGTACGTAATTATAAACCTTGGAGACTAAAATCTCATATTTGTGTAGCCAAGTGTACGAATGGCCTAAGGCTATGCCGCTACTCAATTGTCTCAACCAACATTTCATCAACATTCATACATTTTACTTATCACAATTTTTAATAAAATTGAAAGACATTTAAACACATTCAATGCCATCAAATTGTGATTCAAACACAAAGAATGTAATAGCATGGAGTGTGTTGAGAAATTAGATCATGTTTTGGTTAAACTGTTGAAGTGGTATACCAACAAAATTATCAAATGACAAAGAATATTTGATGATCAGAGTGTTATTTATATGTAACGATTTTCATTCCATCCACTTATATTTTAATTATATACACTATTATAGGATAATTAAATGTACCAAAGGATGATTTATTTTATGACTACTTGCATTTAAATTGAAAGGATATTGTGTGCCGTCCACACTAATAAGCAATACTTTGTTATGTGTGAAAGGTTTCAATGCAATAAAATATTTAAAAAAAAACTTTTATTTCTATTATTTATTATGATATAAAACCACCAATAAAGTCTATTACAAAAGTATCTATATTAAAAGTTATATTTTTATGGTGCAACATTTTACCATGTATGCATTGAATAATTTCAATGTAAGAAAATTTGAATACAGACAAGCAATATTGAAGTAAATAATGGTTTAGTCAAATTCAAAGAAAAAAAAAAGAAATTACTTAAAATAAAACCTTCAAAGTAAATTGATCCCCAAAAATGATACATCATTGAATCTGTTGAAGGCAAATATTGATCCAACAAATTCAACAATGGGGAATGATTAACATAAAAAATATAGAATGTTTTGAATTATGGTTTATTATGCTTTAAGTCCATAGCCTATCATAGAAATAACTCATTGGATAGAAAAAAATAAATCTTAAGATTTAATTTTAACAAATAAAAACCTAAATAAAAGCTTTCAAGGCCAGATATCTGATTCATCTTTATGCTTGAAAATATGTCATTTAAAACATATTTGGAAATTTTTCAACAGGTCACAATCGAAATTAACCCTAAGATGCATCTTGTTGCCAAATTTTACGTTATTTTATTGAAGTTGTGTGTTTAAAAAAACAATTAAGCCAGTTTCGGTGGCAAATCTATTTTTTTTTTCATTTCTATTTGGCGGTCGACAAACTTTATAGTTATAAGAATCGTCGTAATTTTGTAATCATTAATTCCAGGCCGCAATAAAAAACTTGCATTAAAGGGTTAAATTTACTACAACCTTTCGTGATATGCTATAAACACTTATTTCATTATAAATGCATAATTAAACTCATACAAATATCAAATCCATTTCCTCAGGAATATACCAAAAACTATTTCGATGCTATCATTTCACAGATCTTAGCCACTAAAAAAAAAAATATTCTTCTATTCATCAAAATTTTCATAACAAATTAACTTTCAATTTACTTCCTAAGTTAAGAATTTCAAAACTTATGTCAACTTTAAAATTATTGGAATATGTTCAAGTTATTCAACTTTTTCACTATCAACTTTAAGTTCCTTCAATTTTAATACCACACCATCTTTTAAATCTATATTATCACTCTTGCCGTCTTCCTCCGGAGACCTGTCCACAATCTTAGGTTCAGGAGTGTCGGTGTCTTCACTTCTTGTGATACTGCTTTCATCATCTGAAGATTGATCTTGTGTGTAAAGGCTGCATTTTGTTCTTACTATTTCTTGGGCCTCGGCAAACTTTGCCTTCCATAGTTCGGCATCTATAAAAAAATGTACCAAATAAAAAAAACACAATAAAACAATTATCTATTAGAGAAACTAATGTCAAACACAATTGCAAAATTATTATGACATTACTTACTCTGTGGATTTCCAAATTTAATTGCAAGCAACTCTTGTTTACAAGTTTCATCGGCATAATCAGCAAATACAGACCAGTTGAAAGCCTTATCGGAGCCACAGTGCACATTCATCCTAATATCAGGTGTTATGAAGTGGTTAGCGCACACCTTGTGTGTCTTATCCCGTCTCATAACAACTCTGACAGTGTTGTTAGATCTGTGTCGCAATAACTTTATATCTCCTGTGCCTCGTTCCTAGAAATTAAAGAGATATTAATTATAACACCAAAATGTATTGTAGTTAAAGTCACTCAATAATCAAACGATTTAAAAATTAACTATTTTCACCTTCCATTCGTGGTCACCAGAGTCATATCTGTACAACCTCGCGCGTATCTTGACGAGCTCCTCTTCATCCTCCTCATTAGTGTGAATATCCACAAGAGGCAGAGATACAATGGGATCAAAGTGAGGGTCGTGTTCTGGCGTCTCTGCTTCACCGGCTTCACTTTCGCTGTTGCGCCGCACGCTTTCTTCTTTCTGAACATAAACGTTACAATTCAAAATTATATGGAGATGCTAATCTTTACTATACTAAAAGGCGAAAAAGGAATTTACCAGCGTAGACATTGCAAAGCCACAAAGGAAAATTGTTTACTTTCTTTTTCTAATGCTTTTCAAAAATACAAATGTACAAAAGAAACAAACTTGGGTTAAGTTAACGGAGCACAGATTATTAAAAAGGCAGTTAGTTTTAGCTTAAGATTATAAAAAATAGCGTTATGAAGATACCTAAGAATAATAAACATTTGTATAAAAAAATAGAGAAATACTGATTTAAAAGCAATACTTGATAAAAATTAAAACATCAAAATATTAAGATAATTCTTGAGCAGGTAGTTCGCAAAAGAAAAGATGTGGCTGAAAGCTAAAATACTTTGCCTTTTTAACCTTGACCGTTATAAAAGTTTGGCTTATTGATTAACGAAAAAATATTCATTTATATTTACAATTTATATTTTGATCTGTTCGTGTTGTTTTCAATACGGCCACGCTCGATAAATCAGTTTACAGTTTTTTCATCGAACAACAACTAACTATCATAGCTACACGCCATTGTCAATATTAAAAATGCTTTGAAACCGAAGTATTTCTTTCGCTGTTCTACCACTTTCCGGTAAAAGTCAATGACCATTAGGATAAATCTATCTCGTCTCGACCTATTTGCGTACATATTTAAAGAAATCTTTTTTTCTTAACTGATCATGTGAAATCAGTAACTTGTATTTAGCTCGTTTTAATTTTTATGCAAGTAGTGTTTCTCTATTCTCTGGCAACAAGACGAACTATAATTGAAATGGTAAGTGCTTGCATTTATTAAATAGTAATAAAGGTAAATTAGGGTACAGTAGAAATAGTCCACTTTTATGGGATGTTACTAAATGTTTAGAACAAAGTGTCTAAAATATCAAATCAAGTTTATAATTATTTATTAGGCTGTCAACATACAGAACATTGGTAAGATGATAACCGAACAGCTTCGGAATCCTAACGAATTAGATATCAACTTGAGAATGGAATTTGGTCCATTTGAGACTGTACACAAATGGAAACGCATGTCAGAGTGTTACGAGTTTGTCGGAGCAAGGTAAATACTTTTTTATGTTACATTTATTGCACAGATATTTTATATTTTTAAAAGGTAGATCTCAAAAATAGTTTATCAGGCACACCAACATTTTATTTGACTATTATACTTTAGTTAAATAAACAGTTATTTGGTTATTTTTTCAATTAATGCTTTATTAGCTTGGCTTCGGTAGTAACTGCTAATGAACTTAGTTAAAACATTTTCAGACGAAGCAAACATACTTCAGTAGCATACAAAGACGCTATCTATGTATTTGGTGGTGACAATGGGAAGTCCATGTTAAATGATCTGATTAGATTTGACATTAAAGAAATGTCCTGGACTAAGACAGGCTGTATGGGCACCCCGCCTGCACCAAGATATCATCATTCTGCTGTGGCAAGTATAAAATACAATTTATTGTAATATAGTATTTCTTGTGGTGACCTAATCATTTGTTTATAGATTCTTCATACCAAATTCTCACTAACGGTACGGCTTCATTAGACAAAGTTCACATAATTAGTGGAGATTTTGTTTCAGCGTCAGGCCGTGTTTGTGTGATATCGGTCTAATAAAGCCTTAGGGTAAGGGACTCTTAGGCTGTTGGTACACAAGGCACTTAGAAATTATAATCACCAGTTTTAACGCAATACATGTTTATTATATACTACCTGTTGTTGGCGACTTTGTACTCGCGGAATTAAAAAAATATAGCCTTGGTTATTTAGAGATAATTTAACTTTCTGATGGCGACAGAGTGTTTTGAATCGGCCCAGTAGTTTTTGAGTACATCATCATCATCATCATCACAATCATCAGCCTGTTATCGTTCCCTGCTGGACGTAGGCCTCCCCCAGAAATACAACTAAAAATACAAAGTTTCTCTCTATATAAGTATAATTTATTGTTTCTATTTATTTTTTATTGTTTCTTAGGTTCACATGTCTTCAATGTTTGTGTTTGGAGGCTACACTGGTGATATACTTGCTAATTCAAACCTGACTAACAAGAATGACCTATTTGAATACAAGTTTCCCAGCGCCCAGTGGGTGCAGTGGAGATTTACTGGACCGTGAGTATTAAGTTTATGAAATACCCGCATTTTAAGGAAAGTGAATAGCCATATGATATTTCAAGAAAAAAATCACAAATCATGAACAAAGCGTTCATTATTTGTGCTGATTTTGTATAATGGTAAAAAATAAAGTAGTAAACAAAATACATAGGCCTTTTCAGCTATAGAATGTGAAAGTTTCCCAAAACTAAATTAATTATGTGCCAAAAATTAAAAATATATTAGTTTACTGACAGACATTAACCTAAATGTATTTGGCTGGAAGTCAAAAACATCGTATTCCTTTGAAGTGATTAAAAAAGAACAGATCATAAAATGTTATGTTGTGTTGTGGTCTTATTGTAACAAGTTTGGATATTAACGGATATAAATGTAAAGTTTTGGATAATTAAATGGATATAGTTAGGTTTAAAGTGTATAATTTAGTGGATATTATCAGGGAGCCGGTGCCGCGGTCGGCGCACGGCGCGGCGGTGTACGACGACAAGCTTTGGATCTTTGCAGGATACGACGGCAACGCACGACTAAATGATATGTGGACCGTTAACTTAGTCGTGAGTCTACTATTTTTTTTAAATTCCACAAAGCAGTTCTAATAGTTTTGATAGTATTATTTTATCAAATTAAAATCTTCGTAACTGCTGCCTCGTTACGCGACAATTTTGTAAATATAATTCACAATACTACTAAAATAACTTGATTCTTAGCAGATTTGAAATATCAGTGAGTTTTTTCACACTACCCACTAGTTGCCTAACCGGTTCCGAAGCCAATCCTAATGCCCTTAGAGGTAACACACCATGAAATTGATTGAAAACCTAATAATTTGTTATATTATGTGGGTTTCTATTCATTACTTTAGGTTTTTTTAATAAATGTATTTTTCTATGTATGTAGGGTGAGAATCGTCAATGGGAGCGCGTGGAGCAGAAGGGGCAGTGCCCGCCGACGTGCTGCAACTTCCCCGTGGCGGTGGCGCGCGGCAAGATGTACGTCTTCAGCGGACAGAGCGGCGCCAAGATCACCAACGCCCTCTTCCAATTCGACTTTGAAACACATACGTCAGTATTCTATGTATTTAAATATTTTTTACTAAAACACTTAAAAAAAGAAAATAATTGAGTAAGTTTTGAGCTTCCTTGGACTAATTTGATTTTACCTTTATTATATTGAGAAACTAGATCTCGTTAACTTAATTATAACATGTTAATATATGTTGCAAATGGGTTAAGAATCTACCTTTTCTTTATATTTTTTTAGTAATACAGTGAAATGGATAAGCGTGACCTGTGTAAGCGAGAAACGTCTATAAGCGAGACAAATATTGCAGTCCTTTGGATTCTCGTTTATCCAGGTTCGACTGTATTTTTTTATCCATTTTTACAGCTTTTTCACTTAACACTTATTTATAATCTTCACTTTAAAAACTAGTTTCCCTTAACTTACTTCCGACGTATAAATGCGTAAGTGTAAGACCATTACACTCTTATATATCGCAAATGTTTTTGGATATTGTCAGTTAAATTAACTTCTAAAATACTTAAAATATGTTTCAAAAAGGTTAAGAATATACTATTTTTTTTATTTTATCAGTGATATTTGTTATTTGTTCCAGCTGGAGTCGTATCTGCACGGAGCACCTGCTGCGCAGCGCGGGCCCGGCGCCGGCGCGGCGCTACGGCCACACCATGCTGGCTCACAACCGACACCTCTACGTGTTCGGCGGCGCCGCCGACAGCACCATGCCCTCCGACGTTTACTGCTTCGATCTTGACACCCAGATGTGGTATGTACCACTTACAATATTATACTATGTTTTAATGTTATCTATACTAATATTACAAAGAGTAAAAATTTGTATTTTTGTATGTATTGAAATAACTCTAAAACTTCTTTTCACCTTTAGATAGCTACGTGATCCCCGAATAACATGCTATATTGTTTAATTCCGCGCGAACGAAGTCGCGTGTAACAGCTAGTATCTTGTATTTTATGTCTAGTGTTAATATTGTGTGTAAAATCTTGTTGTAGATTGGAATCCCGTGGTTGGCAGATTAACCCCATTTTATCAAAGCTAAGACTTAGTTAACAGAATTTGCTAATAGGCAAGAATATTAGCTGTATAAAGTTATTCATAGTCAAATCATAATTTCACATTTAAACTGTCAAATTGCAAATATTTCTTTAGATAACAAGTACGTGTACTTTCAGACTAATACGTCTGTGCAAAATTTCATCCATATCCTTTTAGCTGTTTAAGAGATACATTCAAAAAGTTCTATCCATCATAATTTACCTGGATAAGCGAGAAATCTCCATAAGCGGGAATCATTCTCTGGTCCCGACGAGCCACTTCCATAAGCGAGAAACTTTGATTAATCTTGACTTGTAAACTGCAGGTCCCGAGTCCGAATCCCGCCATGCACCAATGTGTTTCGATTTTCATATGTACATATTTACCGACGCTCTTAGGTGAAGGAAAATATCGTGATGCAACCTGCACATATCGGCGAAGAAATTCAAAGATTTGTGTATTCACGCAAAATACGCGCTAGTCGTGGAGTTGCGGAAAATCGAGCCCATCATGGGTCGAAACCTTTAACTTTTTTTTAACTCTGATTAGAGAGAAACCTCCATAAGTGAGACAAATATCGCGGTCCCATGGATTATCCAAGTTTGACTGTATTTATTTACTTTATAGTATACCAAATTATTTAGTACTTGTATTAATAAGGGGAAGTGTGCAGGGCGATGATCCAGCCGGCGGCGGAGTCGCAGGTGCCGTCGGGGCGGCTGTTCCACGCGGGCGCCGTCGTCGGCGACGCTATGTACATATTCGGTGGTACTGTTGATAATAACGTGCGCAGCGGAGAACTCTACCGTTTTCAGGTATATACTAAATAATTGTTATATTTACAAAAAAATGGTTTTATTTTTACATACAGGAATAAATGATCTTGTGACAATGATTAGCAGTTGACATATTAAAACAAAGATATTTGAGAAATTATGCTACTTAATTGTGTTATTTTTTAATTACCAGAAAAAACTAGCTATTGCTGTTTTTGATAATATTTATGAAATAAAAAAAAACAATGACATAAAATATTTTCCTCCAATTTATGATTTTTTTGTAAAATGTTCGTCAGTTGTCGAACTACCCTCGCTGCACCTTGCAAGAGGACCTGGGCCGGATCCTGCGCTCGGAGCAGTTCTGCGACGTGCTGCTGCTGGTGGGCGAGGAGCCGGCCGCCGTGCGCGCGCACCAGGCGCTGCTCGCCGCGCGCTCCACCTGCCTCAGAGACAAGATCATGTAAGTTTACACTGAAAAGGCTGAAGGGCTTCATTAGACCGGGTTCGCGGTAAATACGGAGATTTTGCTTTCGACGTAAGGCTGTTTTTTGCGTGACATCGGTCTAATGAACCAAATACAGATACTTTTAATAACTACTTTTTCATTAAAATGTAGATTGCTTACTCTTATGACACTCCAGGGAAGACAATTCGAATCACATCACTAGTCAAAGTCTATTTAGTCGTTTAATCTAGGTTGTCACAATAATACTTGAATTCAAACAACTCATATAGTCATAGTATGTCGGTTAAAGAGTATATGAAACTCTAACCGTCGCCTGTGACTCTGTTTGTGCGTAATTAAAAACAAAACTTAATAAATACTAAGTATCCTATGTGTTCTTACACAATATTCTACATCTGTACAAAATTTCACCGTCTTTAAATCCGTTTTGTTTCTACCCTAAAATATACTTCCATCCATCATAACATTCATCTATACTAACATTATAAAGAAAGAAACTTTGTATTTTTGTTTGTATTGAAATAACTCAAGAACTACTATGCCCATTTCAAAAATTCTTTCTCCATTAGAAAGCTACATTATCCCCGAGTAACATAGGCTATGTTATACAATACCATGCGGACGAAGTCGCGAACAACAGCTAGTATTTAACTAAGATTTCTTATAGGGAAGCACGTGAAGAACTGTCCGCGCGTGTGGCGGCGGGAGAAACGAAGCCTTCAGAGCCATACAACTATAAGGGAAATCCTGACCTCGTCATACATTTACCTGAAGCCAGGCCTGAAGCCTTCCGCATGGTCCTCACATACATATATACTGATAGGATCGATCCTACAGAAAGACGTAAGTGTGACTCTAAACGGTATAAGGCTGACTCACGGTACACCGTGCCCTGTGCATACAAAATGTATTGGACAGTGATTCCTCCCTCACTAGGCTCGCGCATTCGTATATTTTGTATTGACACACTGACAACGCGGGCCCGGACGGGGCACGGCGTGTGAGTCACCCTTTATAGTGTTTATATTTATTTGGGTCGAATCTAGTCTAATCGATTGATCTGCAATTTTATACAGATCTTTAATTGTAATGACAATACAATAATATGAAAATAATGATCATATTTAAATATTTTAATCAACTATACTTCTTTATAATATAAATAGGAAATATTGGTTTGTTTGCAGTGAATAGACTCTAAAACTACTGAACCGATTTAAAAAATTCTTTAATTATTGTATAGCTACCCTATTCCTGGATGACAACTATTTTTTTTTTATTTTACGTGGACGAATACGCGGGTTAAAACTAGTATATTTTGCAGTGATCGACGAAAGGCCAGCATCAGATGATACAATACAATTAGTAATGGAAGTGCTACGTTTATCTTTACGTTTGAACATCCCTCGCTTGTGTGGCTTGTGCGCCAAGTTCCTGCGCGGCAACCTCTGCCTCGGGAACGTGCTTAAAGCGCTGCATGCAGCGCACGTGTCCAACCTTTGCTGTATCAAGGAGTATTGCTTACGGTGAGTAGGTTCATCATATCTATTGACAAAACATATTTTAAATTATAACTTTCATACTATATCGGGTATCGATCTAAGACACTAGGTAGGAAAAATGTCAAATCTCTAATATGGTGGAAATTACGATATTTTTTTTCTTCATCTATTTTATGAAAAAATAAGATTTATAGATATTTTGTAATCAGAGTTTTTTATTATAGTTGTCTAAGAAAAAGATTTTACTGCAAATATTTTTGAATTTACGAGTTTTAGGCAAATAATGTTCAGCTTGTGTATGGTGTAATTCGGTTTTGGAAACGAAATAATGATGACAGTTGGCTTAATTTGCAGAAAAATTAACATTAGAATTGCATATTTTTTATTTCAGTACAGACTTTTCTAGATGAAGTTTTCTTAATTTTGTATGTAAATTGAATTCAACTGCGTTCGAATGTAAACTATTATTTTATTGTAGACTTTTGTATCCTCCACAAGGGGGTTGATTTAAAACCTGCGCTACGGTCATACTGCAGCACATGCCGAATGAACTACTTTTTTTTAATAAATAAATTTGATTACCCTACGTCTTCATTAGAGCGACATCGCAAAAAACGGCCTTACGCCGAAACAAAATCTCCGTTTCTTCCGCGTACTCGCTCTAATGAAGCCATAGGGTTAGAATAACATCTCTAAATATTGATTTGTATATTCAGGTTTATAATAAAAGACTACAACTTCACACCCATCGTGATGTCGAAGGAGTTCGAGCAGATGGAGCGCAACCTGATGGTGGAGATCATCCGGCGCCGCCAGCAGCCGCTGCCGCTCAAGCCCGCGTTGGACGCCGCTGACGACGCCCTAGGTAACTAACTCAAAAACGGCTGGGCCGATTTAAAAATTACTTTCACCATTACCCTATGTCTTCATTAGGCCGAATTCACGGAAAAAAAGGAGATATTTTAGAATAGAATAACCGTTCAATTAATTTCACACCGTAACTAGTTGCGTCCGTAACAGCTAACTAAATTCACTCATTCTAATCCTTCGACATCATTAGACCGAGTTCGCGATTAAAACTGACTCAAACTGAAGCAAAATCTCCGTTTTAATCGCGAATTCTATCAAATGAGGCCGAATCATAATTGACATTCGACTAGTTTGAAACTAGTATTTCTT
>QDHC01003604.1:578892-593035 GCA_013186455.1 Papilio dardanus tibullus | reverse complement strand
TACTGTTCTGTAGACTAAAAGAAAAAACTTCGCTATGGGTTGGGATGATCAAACATACTCTGAAACTTAGTATTAAATTCTCTGGTGATGTCAGAAACAAACTTTTGTGTGATAATTTGTAATACGCCATAATATAGATTAGATATTTTGTAGTGACGCGAATTATGGAGTGATGAATAAACATACGATACGGAGTAGTCTGAGATACAGGGAGTTCCCATTGCCGAAACATAAAAATATTTTCATCACTCTTGCCATCTTTGAAAATAACAGAGATAACGATATAATTTTGTTAAGTTAACACTATTTGTATAAATCCATGGTAAATATAAATCTTTAAGAGGTGGACGCTCTTATTTCTATACTAATATTATAAAGAGAGAAACTTTGTACTTTTGTTTGTATTGAAATAACTCAAAAAATACTGGGCCGATTTCAAAAATTCTTTCACCATTAGAAAGCTACGTTATCCCCGAGTAACGTAGGCTATATTTCTTAATTCCACGCGGACGAAGTCGCGCACAACAGCTAGTACTAAATATGTGTAGAACAATCGCTGTATACAAACATAAATTATATCTGTATTATAGCGCATCTGATATCTTGCAATGTCAAATTACACGTGTCAATGTTCGCTTATCTAATAACACGCTGTGTAAGAGGGATATCTGCAATGGATATTAGGATATTACATTTAGAAATTTTCAAGTATATAGTTTTTGCTCATAAAAGTCGAATTAAAAACAAAAGACATAGTAAGAATAAGGATATATACGCCAGGCATAAGACTATTAAATAATTCATAGGAAACAATTTTTTCCACTTGCCTATATGATGTTAACTAGCAGGTGTGCGTTCATTTATTATTTACTACATTGCGTGGGCTATACTAATTAATAAATACTACTACTTAGTCATTTTATTCATTGGAATCAAAATACGCATATTTTTATCATTTATAGAATGTGTAAGCGACGTAAAAGAAAATAGAATATTTCTGTTAAAGGTTTTTTAAAGGGCAATATTCCTAAAGGTTAGCGATACGCCCACTCGGTCAAATTTCACATACATATGTGAATAACAGATACGAAATTGTGTTGGCTGGTCAACTAACATCTAAAATAGTGTTTGTAGTATGTGTCTTTTTACAAAAATTAGACAAAGAATAAGTTTATTATATGTAAACAATATTTAACAAAAGCTCTGTTAAGTAGTAAACTTTATTATTATTGGAGACGTTGCCCCCCGATATTAATCAAAACAGTCTATTTAAGTTAGTCATAATACTTGCTTATAAGATACGACAGTTATTATTAGCAATATAAAGTGGGCGGAACACACTCATATCAAGTAACAACTAAATGGACCAATATTACGTAATATACGAATTAGCCGATTTAAGTCCTCAATTCAGACATAAAGCATTTAAATTGGGGTGCTAATGTCAACGACGTTCGACAAATCAACATTTTTCAAATATCTAAGAATAATATTTGATTAACTAGCGACCCGCCATGGTTCGCACGGGTGCAAATCGGTATAATGCTGACACTAAGACCTTTTTAAGTTGTATAATATTGTAGTACATTATTTTGATCTAACTTCTAGGGTTCAGGCAGCGTTTGCAATGTAAGCGCTAAAAATGTGTTAATTTACGACATCATATTAAAAACCTCTAAATTATCAGTGTTACTCTACTATATTGTGAATGTATTATCCATGAAAACCTTCCTTATGAATCACTCTTATCTATTAAAAAAACGCATCAAAATCCGTTGAGTAGTTTTAAAGATTCAAGCATATAGGGACAAACATAAAAAAGCGTTATTGTTTTATACTATGTAATGTAAAAAATATGAATCAAATCTAGTTCATTGTTCTAGAAATGACGATGTTTGGCGTTGGAAGTAAAATGTCATAGTGTACCGTACAAAGCAAAAGCCACTCGAATGTACCGTAATCGTCTCTGGAAGTTTTCCTAGACGCTTTAGTGGCCAATATACGAGATGCAACGTTGCAACTTCAAAGGATCGTACTACAACACGTTTCAACTTAAAGTCTTTTGAAACCCCGATACTTATCCCGTTTAGCGTATGAGATTTGCTAACTAATTAGCACACGTATTTAAAAAAAATCGAATGTATAGCGACTACAATAATTAAAAACAATATTTAAGTAATACTTTTCTCCTTGAAGATGTTAAAGGATAGATCTTTGCGACCATTAACGGAAATATAGCTAAAACTATATGATAATAAATATGTTTTTTCAAGCTAATTTGACAATAAAAAGGTTAAAGGTTTCGACCCTCGATGGGCTCCATTTTCCGCAACTCCACGACTAGCGCGTATTTTGCGTGAATACACATATCTTTGAATTTCTTCCTCGATTTGTGCAGGTTGCATCACGATGTTTTCATTCACCTAAGAGAGTCGGTAAATATGTACTTATGAAAATCGAAAAACACATTGGTACATGGCGGGATTCGAACTCGGGACCTGCAGTAATTTGACAATATTCGATACCGTGTGAATCGTAAAACTTGATGAAAAGATGATGGGTTGTTGTTGCCTCAGACACGCAACTCTCCGTACTAAAATATCTAGAACACTCAAAAGAAATCGTTATTCGTTATGTAACTACGAGGGATGCGCAGTTCCTGCTAGAGTAACCATGTACGATGACGGAACAGGAACACTAAACTTCCTACAAACACTAAACGATTCATTTTTAATGGAAAT
The DNA here is from genome assembly GCA_013186455.1 of Papilio dardanus tibullus. Taxonomy (NCBI): domain Eukaryota; kingdom Metazoa; phylum Arthropoda; class Insecta; order Lepidoptera; family Papilionidae; genus Papilio; species Papilio dardanus. Next base: position 590,294 of record QDHC01003604.1, on the reverse strand, counting down.
GACGCTTTATGTATTACTAATTTATTGTACCTTTGAAATGGTGGAATTGACATAAATAAAATAATTATTGTAAATTTTCACATGCAATAAATGTTAACATTTTGCGAACTGACAATTATATTACGTTGTCCTTTTCTTTTATACTCTTACAGCCTGAAATAACATTTTGGACTCATTAGACCCTAAGCCTGCATTCTCACGAACGCTATTTCAACGTCGGCGTTGGCTCTTTTTTTAACCTGCTCTCTCTATAAGATCGGTGTAAAATCACTCTTGTTTCGGCCAGCGTTCAAAATGTAACCCTGCGGAACTAAAAACCGGCGCGATTTAATAGCGCTCAACGCTTTTTAGCGCGCTTAGAAAAAGCGCTCGGGTGAACGCGGGGATCAGTAAGAATTATCTCGTTTTTAAATAAGTCGATTGACGCAAACCATTTTCTTAAACAGGAAGGCTATACTTGGCGGACTTGCTTTTTAACCTTAATTCTTCATTGCAGCTCAAAAGACGCTTCAGATTTTTAACATCGAAATGAAATCTAAAATGAAGGCGCATACTATGACTGAAGACATCGTGTTTTGGAAATGGATTTCCTTGAATACCCTGGCGCTGGTCACCAGGGTATCCGTATACCATTGGTCGATGGAAGGCGATTCTACTCCCGTGAAAATATTCGATAGACATTCGTCCCTCGCGGATTGTCAAATCATTAACTACAGGACTGATCCTAAACAACAGTGGTTGTTGTTAGTTGGTAAGCATTCTTCGTATATTTGTATGAGGTTATTTTTATAATTGTTTCGTGTTATCTCTATTTAATTTTGTCCCTGTCAGGTATTTCGGCGCAACAGAACCGTGTTGTTGGTGCAATGCAGCTGTATTCCGTAGAGCGCAAGTGCTCGCAACCTATCGAGGGCCATGCAGCTTCTTTCGCAACGTTCAAAGCCGAGGGCAACGCTGAGCCATCCACCCTCTTCTGCTTTGCTGTGAGGACCGCGCAAGGAGGGAAACTGCATATCATCGGTATGTTTAGATAAGACAAGATCTTTTTAAACTTGATTTTCTAAATACCTAATATAAAGCATTACAATTCTAGGAATCACTAAGTTTTTTATTTTATTTATCAGAGGTTGGTCAAACACCGGCTGGTAACCAGCCGTTCCCAAAGAAAGCGGTGGATGTATTCTTCCCACCGGAGGCGCAGAACGATTTCCCGGTCGCGATGCAAGTGTCGCCCAAGTATGACGTCATCTACCTCATCACTAAATACGGCTACATACATATGTACGACATCGAAACTGGAACTTGCATCTATATGAACCGTATCTCATCGGACACCATATTTGTTACCGCGCCCCACGAAGCAACTGGCGGAATTATTGGTGAGTGTACTTTTATGCAGCTAAAATTGGCTCAACCCTACGGCTTCATTAGACCGATGTCACGCGAAAAACGGCCTTACGCCGAAGCAAAATCTCCGTTTTTATCGCGAACTCGGTCCAATTAAGCCATAGGTTTACTGTGTTGAAATAAAATTCCTGTCCGTGTACTAGTAAAATATCTATGCAATGTTCTATATAGCTTTACAAAAAGATTTGTTAAGAAAAAACAAAAAAATTAACACATTAAAGATACTATTAATAAAGTAACCTAAATATCTTTTATCAGGTGTAAATCGGAAAGGACAAGTGCTGTCAGTGACTGTGGAAGAGGACTCCATAGTTCCATACATAAACACGGTGCTGCAGAACCCCGAATTGGCGCTCCGATTAGCCGTTAGAAATAATCTCGCAGGGGCAGAAGAACTTTTTGTCCGCAAGTTTAACATGTTGTTCACCAATGGACAGTATGCTGAAGCAGCTAAGGTGAACATTAAAAAAATTGGTCCTTCGAGCCGGAAAAATTTAAATTACATAAGGAATTCAATTACTTATTTCTTGAATTTAACTAAATCGGTTCTGTTATTTATAACAGGTGGCAGCAATGGCTCCTAGAGGCATCCTCCGTACGCCTCAAACGATTCAACGTTTCCAACAAGTGCCGACTCAGTCCGGTCAGACATCGCCTCTGTTGCAATACTTCGGCATGTTGTTAGACCAGGCGCAGTTGAATAAGTTTGAATCATTGGAACTCTGCCGTCCTGTGCTACTACAAGGTAAGTGATTTTATATTATAAGGTGATAAACGAGCAAGCGGCGACTTGAATTCGCCCGAATGGTGAAGCAACCGTTGTCCATAGACAGCCGTAATTACAGATGCGTTGCCTACCTTTGAACGACGGAGGAAGGGACGCTCAGAAAGAAGATATACCCTTCCCATGATGTCCCTTTCTATATCAAATCTACTTCCCCTAATATCTATACATGTAGATCTCTCATCTATAGATAAGATAATAAATAACGACGAAACTGCAGTATTAAAATATGATTTTTTTTTGGCTTTTATCAGGTCGTAAGCAACTTCTAGAGAAATGGCTCAAAGAAGAAAAGCTAGAGTGTTCTGAAGAACTTGGTGATCTGGTGAAGCCGGTGGACCTGACTCTTGCCTTGTCCGTGTACCTGCGTGCGAATGTTGCCAGCAAGGTCATACAATGTTTTGCTGAGACCGGACAGTTCCAGAAGATTGTTTTATATGCTAAGAAGGTAAATTTTATTATATTTGTTATTGACTTTATAGTCATCTGTTCTCATTTTATAAAGAAGAAAACTTTGTATTTTTGTATGTATTGAAATAACTCAAAAACTACTAGATGGAGTAAGTTTTAATTCTGCGCAGCAGGAGTCTCGAGCAACAGCTAGTTTTGGTATATTTTTGTGGAGTTAAAATTAATAAACTGGGATTTTTCTTACATTGCTGGATATTTTTTTGTTTAAAAAAAAACTTATTTTTTAATTTTGCAATCTTCTAATTGTATAAATCTATTTTTGTAACCTTTTATTAACAGTTTTTCCTCCAAAAAAGAAATTTCAGAAAAAAAACTCCTAATTTTCGTGTTATTTTTATTTATTTAAATTTGTTTTTATTTCTCAGGTCGGCTACACTCCAGACTATATCTATCTATTGCGGTCCGTAATGCGTACCAACCCTGAGCAAGGTGCTGGCTTCGCCGGTATGCTGGTGGCTGAAGACCCTCCTCTAGCTGATATCAACCAGATCGTTGACGTGTTCATGGAACAGAACATGGTGCAGCAATGTACCGCTTTCCTGTTGGACGCATTGAAGAATAACCGCCCTGAGGAAGGACCATTGCAGACAAGGTACTTACTATTATATTAAATTCTTGTGATTTTTTGTTAGTTAGGTTATGTCAGGTCATGACTTACTTTAGTATAATATAATAGTTAACGGGGAACTTAAAAAAAACGTAGCCTATGTGTTTTTCCAGACTGGTTGGACATCTGTGAAAAATTTTATTAAGATCTGATCCGGATTTGACCATCCATCCATCCTATCTTTTGCAATTTTATAAGTAAGATGGTCAGACTAATTTTATGAAAATTTTGTGTTTTATTGTTTTTTTTTTTAAATGTATTTTTCCATGTTTAACTGCCTACAATCATTTTCCATGTCTTTAAAATCGGTACTTAATCGGCCAATTCTAAATATTTTTTTTTGCGGCAATATGATTTCCTCTTCCCCTAGCATGGTGCCCAGTGCTTTTATAATCTTCTATTAATTAAAAAAATGTATGCGAAAAGCGTAAAGCATTCTATGGAAAGCATGTCCATGTTCAGCAGTGACCAGAAAAAGGCTGTTACGATGAATTAAAAAATGATATTTTATAATATCCCAGGTTATTGGAGATGAACTTGATGTCCGCGCCGCAAGTGGCGGACGCTATCCTCGGCAACGGCATGTTCACGCACTACGACCGCGCGCACGTCGCGCAGCTCTGCGAGAAGGCGGGCCTGCTGCAGCGCGCGCTCGAACATTACACAGACTTGTATGACATCAAGCGGGCCGTGGTGAGTGGGCTAGGATATACTCATACGACTCATTTCTTATTCCCTATATATAACCCTACGACTTCATTAGAACGATGTCACGCAAAAAATGGCCTTACGCCGAAGCAAAATCTCAGTTTTTAACGCGAACTCGGTCTTTAAAAGCCCTAAAATTATGCCTAGGCTTCCGAGTTCGAGATAAAAATGTAGATTTTGTTTCGTTTTTTTTTTATTCTCATTTTACTAACATAGTCATAAGATATTTTCGCACTTTCACTTTATAGATGTAAATTATCTGAAATAAAGGTTATATTTTATTTTTTAATTCGGTTTTTATCGCGAAGTCTGTCTAATGAAGACGAAGCATAACAGCTTCATTATGAATCTTGCTTTGTCTTGAATATTCGAGCCATATTAAGTTGAAATCCGCGGTCACTTGTTAACGTGAAGTGGGACTATAATTTATTGTTCTCTTTGTTTTTATTATTATATTGTTCTCTTTGTTTAAAATAAAATGAGAGATATGATGTTATGTAATATTTCTTTACAGGTTCACACCCATTTACTGTCCGCGGACTGGCTGGTCACCTACTTTGGAACCCTATCAGTAGAAGATTCCTTGGAATGCCTCAAAGCGATGCTGCAAGCCAACATACGTCAGAACTTGCAGATCTGCGTACAGATTGCGACCAAATATCACGAGCAACTGACAACTAAAGCACTTATCGAATTATTCGAAAGCTTCAAGACTTATGAAGGACTGTTTTACTTCCTCGGTTCTATTGTTAACTTTAGTCAGGATTCGGAAGTCCATTTCAAGTACATACAGGTTAGTTTCATTTGAATATTATCGAAATAATAAGATTTATAAAGTTGTCAGATATTTTGCCGGCTTTTAACTTAGTCTAAGTAAAAAATGAAAAAAAAAACAAAAAAAAAATTAAGTCACTGCAGACACAATGTTAGGTGCAGCGGACAGATGACTTTGGACCGCATAGATGTTGAAAAAAAAATGTTTTTTTAACTAACCTAAAAATTTACTATTTTTTTGTTTATTCCAGGCTGCATGCAAGACAGGTCAGATAAAGGAAGTGGAACGTATCTGTAGGGAATCAAACTGCTATAATGCGGAGCGCGTCAAGAACTTCCTGAAGGAAGCCAAGCTGCCGGACCAGCTGCCTCTCATCATTGTGTGCGACCGCTTCGACTTCGTACACGACCTGGTGCTATATCTATACAGGAACAGTCTCCAGAAATATATTGAGATTTATGTGCAAAAGGTATGATAAAAATATGGTCGAAGATTATTACTATTTCTATGTTGATTATTTTAAATGGCCTGAAATATGGATTTTATTATTTCTTCTTCCTAGTCACGATAATCTATACTAATGATATATTTTTATAGTAAATAGATATAGTTTGTATTTTTTTGTTGTATGTATTGAAATAACTTAAGAACTACTGAGCCAATTTCAGAAATTATTTCACCATTAGAAAGGTCTATTATTCCCGAGTGACATAGGCTATATTATTTAATTACACGCGGACGAAGTCTCGAACAACAGCTAGTATCGAAATAGGTGTAAAATGTTGACAAATTATAAATGAATTTCAGGTGAATCCGTCCAGATTGCCAGTGGTAGTGGGGGGTCTGCTGGACGTGGACTGCGCGGAGGACATCATCAAGAACTTGATACTGGTGGTCCGAGGACAGTTCTCCACCGACGAGCTGGTCGCTGAAGTCGAAAAGAGAAATAGGTCAGAATCATATGACTGTTATAAATTCTCTGCCGTACTTAAAGTCGTTTAATGGCCACTTAAGTAGTCCCTTTACCGTATGGTTTCCTAGACCGAGTTTGCGCAAAAAATAGAGATTTTTGCTTCGGCGTAAGGCTTTTTGTGTGACATCGGTCTAATGTAGCCTTAGGGTTATTGAGACTTATCCCGCTAATTCTACAATAATTTGATTCTGAGTGCGACAGTTAAACTTTGGGCACTTTTTATATTGATCAAAAACTGCCAACATCGAACAAGATTCTAGCGACTGGTTTCACGAAAAAAAAAGTTTTATAAGCACTATAAAATTCGATTTTCTTAAAGATGAATTAGGAATATGCCTTTTTAAGGTTGAAGCTGCTCCTGCCGTGGCTGGAGACGCGCGTGCACGAGGGCTGCACGGAGCCCGCCACGCACAACGCTCTCGCTAAGATATACATCGACTCCAACAATAACCCGGAGAGATTCCTCAAGGAGAACCAATGGTGAGTAAACATTATGTCTTTAACCTTGATATTTCATCTGTATATTTATTTCGTCATAAATAACTGTCGTAATAAGGGCTTTCTCTTAGTAAAAGAATTCTTAAATTCAGCAATTTTTGTGTGTAATCTTGTCATTTGTAATTACGAGTATGAAGTACTATGGACCTAGATGTATTATTTTCGTTAATTACTGCTCTTTAAAGAACAATAATAATTTGCTATTTATTTAGTACTTTTTAACCGACTTCCAACAGAAAGAGGTTATCAAGTCATTGGGTTTTTTTATGTCCGTGAAAGGATTAGGCTACGAGTTCCAATTTACGTGATTGTTTTTTGTTTTGATTCAAATGGCTGCCATTTTGTTTTATTTTTATTAGATTTTCAAAAGGAGGTTTTCAATTCGACTATATGTTTTTTTATTTTTATATTCGATCCCAGGTACGACTCCCGCGTAGTGGGTCGTTACTGTGAGAAGCGCGACCCGCACCTCGCGTGCGTTGCGTACGAGCGCGGGCAGTGCGACCGCGAACTCATCGCTGTGTGCAACGACAACTCGCTGTTCAAGACGCAAGCCAGGTATCTGGTGCGTCGCCGCGACCAGGACCTTTGGTTGGAAGTACTCGCTGAATCAAACCCCTTCAAGCGACAGCTCATCGATCAGGTATGCAAGAATGTACAGGAAAATATTTTTTGTCTGTTGTGCCTCGGCTTCATTAGACCGAGTTCGTGATAGGAATGGAGATCCTTTTTATTGCGAACTCGGTCTAATGAAGCCGTAGGGCTAGGTTATGCAACTACATTGACTTCTTGTAGTTGTCTATGGGAAGCAGTCATTGTTTTTTTATTATTGTGAGACTTATAAATAAGACTTATTTAATTTTTCTTTATGAAAAATACTTTAAATGTTTAAATTTGATTTCTAATGTTACCTACATACTTTAAAACTTTAATTTCGACAAAAAAACAAATAGTTTTAATATATGCTAATTCAATATTCAGGTGGTACAAACCGCATTATCGGAGACCCAAGATCCTGAAGACATTTCGGTGACTGTAAAGGCATTCATGACGGCGGACCTGCCTAATGAACTGATTGAGTTGCTCGAGAAGATTGTACTCGATAATTCTGTGTTCTCTGATCACAGGAATCTGCAGAACTTGCTCATACTTACAGGTAAGAAGAGTGACATTATATCTTAATAAAAGATTTTAAGAAAAAAAGTAGTGACAATGGATTTTACAAAGAAGAAGGCCAAAGAAAGTATGGCTGGGTTTTGTGAAATATATGCTTAAGATGTGGCGATCCTTTTCCCTTCTAGTCTTCATGGGTGGTTTAAACCTTTATAATGAAAAAACCCTCACAGTATTAGGCACTGGTCATCGTAATTTAAGTGTTTATTTATCAAAATTCCGGGCTTCATGTTAAAGGGGTGTATTCAGATATGACGGTTGAGATATTTATGGAAGATCCGTATTGAGTCGACCCTCTGTAACCCTAAGACTTCATTAGACCAATGTCACGCAAAAAATAACCTTACGCCAAAGTAAACTCTCCGTTTTTTACCTGAACTCGGTCTAATGAAGATGGCTTCAAGATGGGTAAAAACAAGGGCAGATTGACCATCTTTTAAAAAAGAATGCATGGGATATTTATATTTTTGTCTTAAATGTGTTGTAACAATGGAAACTTATTTTTATTTTACTTTTAGCAATAAAGGCGGATCGTAGTCGTGTAATGGAGTACATCAACCGTTTGGATAATTACGACGCTCCAGATATCGCTAACATTGCGATCAATAATGAATTATATGAAGAAGCATTTGCTATATTCAAGAAGTTCGATGTTAACACATCCGCTATTCAGGTATATTTACTATGTTATTATTCCAATCTGGAAAAAATATTGCATACTAAGTAAAATTTACTTTTTCCTCTTTTTAAATTAGTCATATTATAGAATGAATAGAAAAATAACTTATCTAAGGTTACGTCTAAATACTTTTAACTAAAATGGTTACTAATTAAAAAAGAATGGCGACCGTTCGTCATGATGAATAGAAAGACATGGCTGACAAGCAGCATATGCATAAGAATCCACTCATTTGACTACCCTCAGCACTTCCATTTCCTACATTATTTCCTATTTCTATACTAAAAGAGAGAAATTTTGTAATCTTGTAAGTATTGAAATATTGGGCCGTTTTCAAAATGTCTTTCACTGTTACCCTACGGCTTCATTAGACAGATGTCACACAAAATATCGCGAACTCGGTCTAATAAAGCCATAAGGTTAGAAAGCTAGGCCTATCTGCGAGTAACATAGGCTATATTAGCTCCGCGTGGACGAATTCGCAGACTACAGCTAGTATTTTAAACATTTCTAACAATATAATATTGTAGGTGCTAATCGAGCAAGTAAAAGATCTAAAGCGCGCCTACGAGTTTGCGGAGCGCTGCAACGAGCCCGGCGTGTGGTCGCAGCTCGCCAAGGCTCAGCTCCAGCAAGGACTTGTCAAGGAAGCCATCGATTCTTACATCAAGGCTGATGATCCCTCAGCGTACATGGATGTAGTGGATACAGCCACCAAGCAACAGTCCTGGGAAGACCTTGTTAGATATCTACAGGCAAGTAAAAATTTCTCTTTAAAGGACTATTTTTGGTTTAATTTACGTTTTTTTTTCTCAAACAGTTAGTTACTGTATAAAGTGTTATTAAAATTAAATCGATTTAGTGCCTCTAAAATTGGACGTGAAATCAGTAACGGTCTGAAAAGTTTCAAGCTTATAAAATCCACTCGGACGAAGTCGCGATCGAACGCTAGTCTATACTAATATTATAAAGAGCGAAACTATGTATTTTTGTATGTATTGAAATAACTCAAGAACTACTGGGCCGATTTCAAAAATTCATTCACTCATAGAAAGCTACATTATTCCCGAGTAATATAGGATATATTGTTTTATTCTACGCGGACGAAGTCGCGAGCAACAGCTAGTAATACAATAAAGATATGTTTTTTTCCAGATGGCCCGTAAGAAGGCGCGTGAATCTTACATAGAATCTGAACTGATATACGCGTATGCGCGCACCGGACGCCTCGCTGACCTCGAGGAGTTCATCTCCGGTCCCAACCATGCTGATATACAGAAGATCGGTGACAGATGCTTCGAAGACAAGATGTATAATGCTGCTAAACTTCTATACAATAATGTCAGCAACTTTGCTCGTCTGGCTATCACATTGGTGCATCTTAAGGAGTTCCAAGGTATTTACAGACTAATAAATGGGAAATTACTATTTACTATTCTTTACATATTTACCATAACAAAAACACAAAGTAGTCAGGTTGAACGAAATGTACGAAATTTAAAATATCTTAATCACTTTGTAACTCTATGGCTTTGTTAGACCGAGTTCGCCATAAAAACGGAGATTTTGCTTCGGCGTAAGCCGTACGGTAAAAAAAATAAAATTACTTGCTCAAATACATTTATTTCTAAAAGGCTAGCAAAGTATTTGCAATACGTCTAGTGTTGCGAATATCTTTGTCTGCGTTTCTTTTCTCTTGTTCAGAGTTACGGCAAAGGAAAATCTCAGTTTTTATCTCGAATTCGGTCTAATGAAGCCATAGATTTACAAAAAAACATATAATTATTTACAATTGACTAGTTTATTTGATAAAAGTGTGAAATAAATGATTTTGTATAATTTAGGTGCTGTGGACAGCGCGCGCAAGGCGAACTCTACTCGCACGTGGAAGGAGGTGTGCTTCGCGTGCGTTGACGCGGGCGAGTTCCGTCTCGCGCAGATGTGCGGACTGCACATCGTCGTGCACGCGGACGAGCTTGAGGACCTCATTAATTACTACCAGGTTCATTTTACTATTTTAGTCCTTTTACTAAATAGTCTACCACAAGTGCGCGCTTAGTCCTTCTACTAATTAGGTATCGTAGGCCTTCTCCTAGTACTTTTAATAAATAGGCCAAACGCGCCCCGTATGACCTAAGGTGGGCCCATGGCTGGTGAAGGGATCGTTTATACGACGAGGCCTTGCTTTGGTTTCATTAGACCGAATTCACGACAAGAAAAGATATTTTGCTTCGGCTAAAATCGGTTTTTATCGCGAACACGGTTTAATGAACCTTGGGCATTAGTTTCATATGTCTTTTAGATTCATGATGTTTGTATCAAGGAAATTTAATTTTACTAGGAACATCTGTAAGACTCAATATATTGGAGTAAAACAAATATAAGAAGTTTATCTTTAAATGGTTTTATTAGGATTAAATATTGTGCACTTTCTTTGAATCTGTTATATTAATTTTATGTCAAATATTTGTAGGACCGAGGTCATTTCGATGAGTTGATCAGTTTGCTGGAAGCCGCTCTGGGGCTGGAGCGCGCACACATGGGCATGTTCACAGAGCTCGCTATACTCTACTCCAAGTACAAGACCGCGAAGATGAGAGAGCATTTGGAATTATTCTGGTCAAGAGTTAATATACCTAAGGTAATATACTACGTACTACTTTTATACATCTTAGGTTCTTCATACACAACAAGCCCCGCAAAACATTTGTGGCTCCTCGTCTGTTGCAAATGGCCGTGGGCGTCGTAGGTCACTTCGATGAACCAGCCGCTTGCTGGCACCTTCTTTCATATAAAAACAAAGCTATTCTTTCAGCAATTTTAGCCGCAACAATATAATCTCTGACAGGTTCGTATAAATACGCGTCGGTGATATGAAATTGTGGAATAAGCCGATTATAATCTAAAATATCAGACTTATGTAACTCTGTTTAAGAAAAGCCTTATTCTGCGATTCAAATAAGAATCTGCGCGACATTGTGACGTCATAAATATTTATACTAATACTATAAAGAGGAAAACTTTGTATGTATTGAAATAACTCAAGAACTACTGGGCCGATTTCAAAAATTGTTGCACCATTAGAAGGCTACATTATCCCCGAGTAACATAGGCTATATTTATCAATTCCACGCGGACGAAGTCGCGAACAACAGCTAGTAATGTATATTTATAGGTGCTCCGCGCGGCGGAACAAGCTCACCTGTGGTCCGAGCTGGTGTTCCTGTACGACAAGTACGAGGAGTACGACAACGCGGCTCTCACCATGATGCAACACCCCACGGAGGCGTGGCGCGAGGGACACTTCAAGGACATCATCACCAAGGT
>QDHC01003604.1:558624-577958 GCA_013186455.1 Papilio dardanus tibullus | reverse complement strand
CGCGAACAACAGCTTGCAATGTATATTTGTAGGTGCTCCGCGCGGCGGAACAAGCTCACCTGTGGTCCGAGCTGGTGTTCCTGTACGACAAGTACGAGGAGTATGACAACGCGGCTCTCACCATGATGCAACACCCCACGGAGGCGTGGCGCGAGGGACACTTCAAGGACATCATCACCAAGGTACCCATGAAATAGATACTAATGATTATACCTAGCCTTATTTTTACTACAATTTGTTATGGCTAGTAAAAGAAGCTTATTTGCTTGAGTAATCCACTACTTATAAACTGTCATGAATATAAAGATGTAAAAAAAAACAATATGTCAATACTTTTTCATTAATCTTATATCATGTCGAAAATGTTACTATTTCTATATGGTTTAGAAATCCTTTTTTCCATTACTGTAGGTTTTCACTGTCGAATCTCTCGTAGACAAACATGCCAAATAAAAAAAAATACTAGGTAACTATATGGTTAAGTTCAATTAAAAAAAAAAACATTATTTTAATTACATTTAAGGTTGCAAACATGGAACTGTACTACAAAGCGATACAGTTCTATCTGGACTACAAGCCGCTGCTGCTGAACGATCTGCTGCTCGTCCTCGCGCCGCGCATGGACCACACGCGCGCCGTCAACTTCTTCACCAAAGCTGCACATCTTCAGCTGGTGAAGGCGTACCTTCGATCCGTACAGAGCTTGAACAACAAGGCTGTTAATGAAGCTCTTAACTCGCTGCTCATCGATGAAGAAGATTATCAGGTAACAGCTGACATGTTTGAAAGGAACTTTTATTTGGGACTTACGTAAGAGAAAAATCTTACTTTCACTACATTGTATAAAACAAAGTCGCTTTCTCTAGTCCTTTGTATGCTTAAAATCTTTAAAACTACGCAACGGATTTTGAAGCGTTTTTTTTTTTGTAATAGACAGTGATTGAAGATGGTTTATATGTATAATAACTTATATGATGCATTGCACCCGTGCGAAGCCAGTAGTATATTATAAACGCGAAGGTAACGATGTTTATTTGAAGGTTCAACGTATCTCTATGAAATTTTGCATAAATGTTAGAACACAGTCTGAACTAACACTACACTTACCATGTATTTTTAGTTCATTTAGATTTTTTATTTTATTTAATAAAACTAAAACTACAGACTCGCGGTCCGAACTCTTTTCTGCTCTGTTGTTATTGTTGACTTATGTTTATTACAATTTTAGTTCATTTAGTTGAGACGAAGTGTCGGCGACAACTTTTTTTTTTTATATATTAGAAGGGGGCAAACGAGCAGCAGATCGCCCAAGTTAGTTGATCCGACGCCCACGGACACCTGCTACGCCAGAGGAACCGCAGATGTGTTACCGGCCTTTAAGGGAGGAGTACTTGTAGGATGACTCATTTTTTTGTTTTGTTCCAGGGTCTTAGAACATCGATAGATGCATTCGATAACTTCGACACGATTGCGCTCGCGCAGCAACTTGAGAAACACGAATTGACTGAGTTTAGAAGAATCGCCGCTTACCTTTATAAAGGTATTTATAACCTATATTTTTAATGTTTAATATTACTTTAGAAGTTATGTTTTGTTCCAATAAAAATATTTAATAATATGTGAATAATGACATTTAGTGAAGTCGGCGACGCGTACTTTTATTGTAAAGGAAGTGTATATTGCATAAACAACAGAGGAAAAAAGAAAAACAAACTATTTGAAATAAGCCAAATTTCTTTTTTTATTATCGGCCAGACAAATAAAATCGAAACTCCTTGAACAATTTGTATATAGGCAACAACAGATGGAAGCAGAGCGTGGAGCTGTGCAAGAAGGACGCGCTGTACGCGGACGCCATGGAGTACGCGGCGGAGTCGCGCCAGGCCGACGTCGCCGAGGAACTCCTCAACTGGTTCCTTGAACGCGACAACTTCGAGTGCTTCTCTGCTTGTCTATACCAGGTATATTAGTATAAAAAAACAAGATTTATTGCTCTCCATATACATACTACTAGTGCAGTTCGACCCATGATGGGCTCCATTTTTCTGCAACTCCATGACTAGCGCGTATTATGCGTGACTTCACACATCTTTGAATTTCTTCGCCGATATGTGCAGACATCACGATGTTTTCCTTCACCTAAGAGCGTCGGGTAAATATGTACATATGAAAATCGAAAATAGAAAAATAACAAATTACAAACTAGTGAATATGGTGGTATAATAATATAACAAAAATCATAAAATGTTTTCGTTTTTCAGTGTTACGATTTATTGAAACCCGATGTCGTCATTGAACTGGCATGGAGGCATAACATTATGGACTTCGCGATGCCTTTCCTTATTCAAGTAAGTTTACTACATTAATCTATTAGTTATTAAATAAAATATCTATAAAGAAAAATTAATAAATTTGTATTTGCAGACTGTACGCGAGTTGACAACTAAAGTTGAGAAATTAGAAGAGGCTGACGCCAAGCGTAGTACGGAGAGCGCGGAGCACGAGGCCAAGCCCGCCATGATGATGGAGCCGCAGCTCATGCTCACCGCTGGTATGTATACTCTGTGCCCATAGACAACTGTCAAATGTTGCCAGCTTTTAAATTGAAAGAGGTTAGGAATCGGTGATTCTGAATTATTTAATTTTTGTTATCACTAAAGTATACATAATTACAGTTTCCAAATGGATTACATAAGTTATAGCTAAAATAAGTATGTTTTCAAAACTTTACTTTAGAATAATAATATTTACTTACCCCGCGGTTCATTAGACCGAGTTCTCGATGAAAACGGACTTACGCTGAAGCAAAATCTCCGTTTTTATCGCAAACTTGTCCAATGAAACCGAAGAGTTACAAACACAAATACTTCGTGTATTTTACTCGTGTATGTTTGCAGGGCCGTCTATGGCGTACCCGGGCGTAGCGGCGCAGGCGTCGCCGTACGCGTACGCGGCGCAGGCCCCGTCGCCGGCGCCCTACCACGGCTACGGCATGTAGGGCTCTGCCTCCCCACGCGCGTGGGGCTACCGCTACTAGCGACCAGGAATTATACCTGTCTCGTGCGACTTACATCCTCATGCACTTTACCGCTTTCAATAAACTAGAAATATAACTTACCAAATTCTTATCCCTTTATATTTTAATTTCTTGGCCTAATTTGTTTAAAAGTGCATTGAGGTACAGGTTAATGTGGAAATAAACATTTGATATAGCTCTCATCGTTGCTACTTACATTATGTAGTTTGATGTTTTTAAAATTCCATTTCAAGTATAGAATAAATCATAAATCACAATAACGTTTAAGGTTTATAACATTGAAATTAATGGTATTATTTATTAGACAATTGTCGGCTAGTTAACCTATTGAATATCGGCTTAGAGGAGTTTATAACAGATTATAAAAATTCATGTCCATGGTATCTAGTGAGTCATAGATAAAGAGGTGTTACTATTCTATATCCAGTTATTGCGTTCGTATTGTTTTAAATTATTGCGAACGTGTTACAATACGTGTTATGAGAAATCTTAGAGAACAGATCTGTTTTAAAAAAAACCTAATTTTGAAATACTAAGGATATTTCATTAATTCAAATGTTTTAATGTCGAAGTTAAAACGGATCTCTTTTCTAAACATACTTTTTTATTATAGCTAGCTGTGACCAAATTATAGATTTGTGAAAGCTTAGTTCTGCCACTAGGTGCATAGATAAAACAATTACATGTTTATGTATATAGTGGTTAGTGTTGTTCAAAAATTAAAATATTACCTACGAATATTTAAAAATTGGCTTCATGTCGCTTTTCCAGTGTTAATTCTAACCCAAATATACATTTCTGTCTCATGGTCTCTATATTTTACTTCAAATTCTTCAAATTTGATTATATCTTACAATTATAAGATATTTCGGTATAATGTACAAAAAAATACCGCCGTTTTCATTTGAAAGTTATATGTATATAATGTTTTCAGTTTATGAACAATGATAGGAGGAACAGTTGGATTTAAATTACAAGCGATTTAGTTGCATTAATATATGATTAATATTAAAAACATTATTTGATACGATTAGATTTAGTTTAGGCAAAATAGTTATATGTATTTTAAATGTTTGCGAACATTGTACGAGAGTTGATCACAGGATTTGCGTTTGTTACGTTGACACACCTTGATATGCCTTCATTAGATTTAAATATATTCGATTAAAATGCCTTTCTGGGGTCGAAGTAATTATTAGCTAACAATATTTATGATTAGTATTTTATTCTGAATACCCCAGAATGAACGTAGTATTTTTGAACTCCGTATACTGTTATTGAAGGTAACAGTATTTTGGGAGTTTAATTAATATAATTAATTGATGTTGAAATATATATTCAATCATTCCTTTCATTAACAATTTAATGATAAAACGCAAAGTTGTTTTTTTTTGCGTTTCTTGAGTTGTAAGAAACAATTTATTAACATCAGAAATTAATTGTTTATTGATTACATTATTAGTATTGTATTTATTCATGTATGATACTGTTTCTCTGAATTTTATTAAAATAAGATTATATTATATGAATAAATAAATGATGCTCTTTTATTTATCCTTAAATATCATCACTAGTAAGCTTGCGAACATTACGTTTGTCGAAAAATCCTCATAATGAATGGTAATACCCTGATAAGGTAAAGATTTTGAAAGAATAACTTCAGTTTATGAAGCAAATATTGTCAAATATCTAATTCACAATTCTAGTCTTGTTTTCAATTTTTTAACTCTGCCTTCCCTATTTCCAAGAGAGCGTGTTATCACTTTTTTTAATGATCGTAAACAAGTCGTCTCTATGCTTACTAGCATATTATCTGTCTTGTCATTTAATCTCTGGTTTTCCGATTGTCATCTGTCACCAATTGTCATTTATTCTTTTGAAATTGAAAGGATTTTGACGTGTTTTGCTGTTTAAAATGACATATAAACGAAAAAAGTACCACCACGGCGACACTCATCTAAAAAAGAGATGGAGATTGAGAAATAGGAAGAAGGATCTTGATCAAATCGACGACGATTTAAAAGAGGGTAAGTTTCTTTATCTACTCAAAATGTTAAGATCACGTGTTTGATAAAATATTTTAGGTTATGTTCTAGTTAACAACGAATAATATTTACTTTACAGATAATGCTGAGAAATTACTAAATCAAAACGTCGATTTGGACTTACCTGGTGCTGCTCAGCACTATTGTCTCCATTGTGCACGTTATTTCATTGACGAGCAAGCACTATCCGAACATTTTAAAACAAAAGTACACAAGAGGAGATTAAAAGCTCTAGAGTTAGAGCCTTATAGTATAGAAGAAGCGGAACGCGCCGCTGGTCACGGTAGTTTTAAGTTCGCAAGTAAAAGAAAAATAGTTACACAAAATAATAACTCTGACGTTATTGACAAGGATGGTGATGTTGTGCTAGACGACAGTACTGCAAGTAAGAAAAAGAAAATCGATGAAGATGATACATAAAAGTATTCTAAGTAATTTGTTTAAATTGAGAGACTGCAGCCTATTACATGTTAGATATTCTGCTCTGTTCATAAATGGTCCAAAAGCTACAGATACGTTTGTTTACATCACCCCACATATTGATTTTCCCGAAGCTATAAAACATAAAGAAGTAATTCAAGGAAATTTAGAAAAACGAAAATCAAATATAGATTTAGCAAAGGTTGAAGATCTATGGCTAATGTATGAAGATCTCAAATATAAAAGAAATGAACTTGAACAAAAGAAAATGGAAGTTAATCGTGAATTGGGAAAATTGTTAAAAAATAATCCAACTGATAATAATATAGAAAAATTGAAAATACAGTTCAGTTTATTGAAAGAAAATATTAAAAAGTTAAAAGTTCCATTTTGGTCAGCCGAAGAAGCTGCTATTGTAGAATCATTGAAATTACCAAATGTTTTGCATCCAAGAACTCCCAGTCAAGAAAATAAAGTTATTTTCACTCACAAAACTCCTCCTAATAATGAAAACGATCATTTAAAATTAGGAAAGGATAATAATTTAATTCAATTTACAAATAAGGAGAACTATTATTTAAAAGGTGAAGCAGCTATCTTTGAATTGGGTGCAAAATTTTATTTCAGTAAAACATTAAAAGAAAACGGTTTTACACAATTTTCAAACCCGGACTTTGTCAAAAGTTTAATTATTGAAGGATGCGGTCATGATCACACAAATCCAAACCATACATTTATTATACATCATAATGAAAATTCAAAAGTGAATTTAGATAATCGCCTGCATTTAACAGGTGGCGGTTCATTGTTTTCCTTTTTTGCATATTATGCTAAGAATGTATTGCACAAGAATGCATTACCTATAAAGTATTTCGCAATGGGAAGGCAGTACAATCCTGCATCTGAGAAAGACATTGGCTTGTTCAATGTGAGCCAGTCATCTGTCATATCAATGTTTTTAGCAACTAGAAATGTTGAAGAAGGCGACCTAATCCTCGACCAAACAATAGAGATTATCAAAAAAATATACAGTAACATTGGTTACTCTTACCGTTTGAGTATTGTTCCCGCAGAAAGGCTACAAATGTGGGAATCATTGAGAATTTCAATAGAAATGTATTCAAATTCTTTAAAATCATACATTGAGATAGGAAATATTTCCGTGAGCGGTGACTTTATATCGAAAAGATTAATGTTTACTTACACAGATGAGAAACAGAGCAAGTATCCACATGTAATATCCGGTACAATTTTGAACGTACCAATGTTTTTAGGTTGTGTTTTGGAGCAGAATACGGAATTTTCTTTACCGCAAGAGTTTGCAGTAAACAATTGGTGTATTTAAGAATAAAACAGTTATAAATTTACATTTTTATTTAAAAACATTAACAATATTAAAAAATATGGTAAAAAACAAAATCGCAAGCTTTTTTTAACATACATAACATGTATAAAGGTTTGGCGACCAAAATTTTCTTCATAAATCAATGTATCAAATAATAACAATAAAAATAAAATTTATTCTTAGACATTAATTTTAAATTCACTTCTTACCCAAGTCGGATTTAAAGGATCTATTGGGGACTGCATACTTAACTCCAATATATCTATTTCCCCAGTTTTTGTTACCAGAATTATAGTATGCGTTCTGAAAATTTATCATTTTTAAATGAGTTACATTGATTTTTAATTAATCTGAGTGTCATTTGGTAATTTAGTGTACAAATTAGAAATACTATTAGATATACCTTGTACCATATCTCGCTTTTGGTATTTTCACGAAAATCGAGCTTAACTCTTTAGAAATCAATGGTCTTCGTTCTTCCAATTGTGGGTCTGGCAAATTACTAAAAATTCATGATTGATAACCATCAAGTTATGCCAATGAAAATAAAATTATTGCATTTTCAGACCTACCAACTCTCCTTGTGTGTTTACATGAATGTGTTAAAATATAAAATTTCCTCAAATTACCTTTCTTCAGATTTTAACACAGCTATTAATTCATCAATTAACTTTGCTTTGTCATTGACTTTCTTATATTTATTGCAAGTGTCTTGTAATTTACACTTGCCAGCACCCACTTTGGTTAATGGCTGATCTGGCTGACTGTTACTGAAACCTAAGTATTGATCGTACCATTGTTTTAATTCATTATTTCCATTATTATAAGTCTGTATGACAGGGAGATCACTGAAAAATAAGAAAGACATTAGAATGTAAAATGTTTATGATGATGATTTTATATAATGTTTACGATTGTATGGACAACTTTTATTTATAACAAAAGGGGACAAATGAGTAGAGGGTACACCAAGGTCACATCTGCAATACCAGAGGAACCACAGCAGCGTTTCCGACCCTTAAGGTGATACACTCGCTCATTGAAGGACCCTAAGTAATCGAGGTTTGGAAATACCGCCGAAGACAGACCTTTTCACAAAACAAAAATAAATTAATAAATATAAAATTATTTATCATTTACATACCCAAATTCAACAGCGACTAATACAAATTCATTGCATTCTTGAAAATATTCATCCATAGAATTAACGAACATATTTAAATTTACATCACTCTTAACATAGTTCTCAACAATTCTACCTCTACCTGAAAATAAAAATTGATAATAATTTTGATGTATAAAAAACTCCACTTTTAGCTACATATTAACACTAATAACACACCATCACCAGCAAACCTCACTTTTGGCATTATCTTTATGTACTCCAGGCAAGTTTAGTAATAATCCTACTTTTTTGTGACAGATGGATAATGCAAGCCAAGTCCCTCCTTCGCATCCAGTTTGTAAATCTCTTCCTAAAAAATTAAAACATTTTTAACGGTGACCCTCTTTATTGTTTGTGTTATGTGCACGGTGAGGTGTTCTCACTTCTATTGAAAACCAACCTACCTCCATAAATACTATCATCTTCCTCCCACGGACCCATGTTTTGTGCTGGCCTGTCGTAAAATTCATCTCTGTTCGATATGAGTATAAGTTTATATTCATTATCAGGATCATTTGAGCCTACGTATATAAAAACTATACACATTTTAATTGCTCTAAAAAGGCGTTTACTGGTAAATGCAGAATTTCAAAATCTCCTATATATTCTCAGTAACATGATATTCTTTTCTATCAATCTAATAGGATATTAGTTATATCATTTTAATTTAAACCTTAGAGATAAGGGCACAGGACAAGAGCGATAAGAAATGCCAAGTTTTGTTATTGTCAGCTGTCCCATGACATTTTGAATTATAGATACAAAAAATTTAAGCCCAATTCAATAATTAAAACTAACTGATAATACCAAAAAATACAGGAATGATTTAAAGAACCCTCCTTATTAATGAATTTAATTCATTAATTTTATTATTCCTAAAATAGCATTATACATTAACAGTACTCTTCTTGATTGTACATGTGCCTAAGCTGTCTTTTTTCTGTTGACAGCGGTCGACTGCAGTTTATTATTTGTTTACGTTTACATACCGAAGTTAAAAATTAATTTAAATTTTAAATTTCAAACTTAAGTGTAAAATATATGCAAAACTTCTTGTAATCGAATTATTTAATTTACAAAAGTTAAATAAATAAAATGGAGAATCTAAAAAATATTTGGAAACCAGAATGTAAGTACTTGACGATTCGGGAACCACTTTATACAAGTAAATCTAATATCAAAGCTTCCTTATTTTATTTCCAGTATATCGTATTCAATTAGATGCACCAACGCCTAAGCGTTTAGTTTGCGATAATTGTCCGGATCGTCCGGAATTTTATGGTAAAGAGTACCATGGCATAATGGGACATAAAGAGGCATCGCTTTTACTAGAGACCGAGCCCAACGGAGCGTTCTTAATTAGAAAAGGAAATCAGCACAATGATTTCTATACTTTAACATGGAGGTTTGTATGATTCTTTTTAACCGACTTCCAAAAAAAAAGGAGGTTCTCAATTCGTCTGTATGTTTTTTTTTCCATACATTTAGTTTGAAAAGGGAATGAAAGGATCTAATGCTAAATTTTACATATTACAGATTTAATAATAAGGTACATCACTATAAGTTGTATTACGATGGAACACATTATATTAAAGATAAAAGATATGACACAATCTATGACCTGGTGGCTGACGGCTTGATCACATGCCACATGGAAATTAGGGCTCATCATATACTTGAAATGATAAATTCCAGAACAAGTTATACTGATAGTCCATATGTCACATTGAATAGACGTAAGATGAATACATTGTCTCAGATGCATAAGTGAGTATGCAAGTAGCTTTATCTAATAAACTAGCTGTTGTTCGCGACTTCGTCTGCGTGGAATTAAATAATATAGCCTATGCTACTTGGGGATAATGTATCTTTCTAATGGTGAAAGAATTTTTGAAATCGGCCCAGTAGTTCTTGAATTATTTCAATACAAACAAAAATACAAAGTTTCTCTCTTTATAATATTAGTATGAATTACACCATCCTAATATGTTAGATACTTGGTAAACTATACAGTTGGACCTGGATTAGCAAGAAAGCTCTAAGCAAGAGTCATTGTCTGTCCCTGAAGGGCAACCTTCATAAGTGATAAAAATATTGCAGTTCCTTGGACTGTCAGGTTATCCAGGTTGACCTCTATAACAAACTATTCATGTAATTTGCTATAGTTACAAAAATATGATTTTTTATAGGGCGTCAAACAGATCAAGTCCAATCATAAATAGATTGGAGACAACAAATTCAGATTCAACTGTGAAAAAGAACTTTGATCTGACACCAACCATAGAAGACATTCCATTATTATACAAATATTCTAAAGCGCACACATTTAAAGTTCATACATTTAAAGGTCTCAATTGGTGTGAATTGTGCGCTAATTTCCTATGGGGATTTACAGCACAGGGTGTTAAATGTGAAGGTATTTTTGCAAATTTATATTATCTTTCTAATATTCCTAATACAGTTTAATTGATCACTAAAGCCTTGTTCGCACTAGGATAGTATTTTAGTAGAGTAGCAAGTAGCAAATATCCAAACAAAGGATTTACTAATCTACTCTACTGAAATGTTACTGTTCAGACATGTTTAGTTACTAAATTACTTGCTCCTCAACTTAAATACTATCCTAGTGCATATAAGCCCTTAAGCCTAGTTCGCACCAGGATAGTATTTTAGTCCAGTAGGAAGTAGCATTTATCCGAACACAGGATTTACCACTGTTCGGACTCGTTTAAGCCTAAACCTATGCACTACTACTAGTAATTTAGTAACTAACGTGTCCAAACAGCAATATTTTAGTAGAATAGATTAGTAAATCCTTTGTACGGATACTTGATACTTGCTACTCGACTAAAATACTATCCTAGTGTATACAAGGCTTAAGGGAGTCTTTGAGTATGGTTTTAGTGTGAGAAACATACATTACAGGAAATTCAACTTTTGTGAGACATTATCATAACTAAAGAAAGGAAACAATTAAGTAAGCATTAAATGACTCAGAGTGTAACAGTTTGTAAGTTTATTTTAGAACAATAACTAAGAGAGTCCTTAATGTAGTTTAAGTATGAAAAATCTACACTAAGAAGTTTCTAAAGACCACTTGATGGCTGCATGTTGTTATCTTAGGCAACAGACAAATGACTTTTAGAGGTGTTAAAAAAAAACGTTGTGATTTTAGACTGCGGCTTTATAGCACACTCGAAATGTTCAGAGTTAGTTCCCAACCACTGTTTGCCGGACTTGAAGAAACTTCGCGGTGTATTTGGTATAGATTTGACGACGTTACTGAATGCACACTCCAGTACTTTACCGTTTGTTGTGAAGAAGTGTGTGAATGAAATTGAAGCTCGGGGAATGGACTCTGAGGGTATATATCGTGTTTCGGGATTCGCTGATGAGATTGAAGCGTTGAAAATGGCTTTCGATAAAGGTTAGTTTTATATTATTGAAGGTGACATTCTAGGTTTAATCTGAAAAACAAAATTCGACATGGATTTATTTCAAAAATAAATTCATCAAAGGTAACCTTTTTTTTTCTTTTTTTTTTAACTGTCTGTCCTGCTGCTATTGCTAATGCAGCATCTTTGGCATCTTTAACGTTAGCTCCTTTTATGTTATTTATTTTATCTCCTAACTTTTTTTTATTTATTCATTATTTGTTTTTGCAATTAATAATATTACAATTAACTCACATACTATTACTCCATAATAAGGAGATGACCTTTGAACCAAGGTTTTCTCTTATTGCTGAGTATGTGGTGGTTACAGCCTTCAGTTTTTTATAATCTTCAGTTTATTTGAGGCAAACTTGTCAAAATTATAGTCTGTTAGTAGATAATGATAATCAGTTAGTAGTAAAAACGTTTTTCTTCCTCTAGATGGCGAAGCGACGGATTTAAGTGTTTACAGTAATATAAATGTGATAGCGGGTACTCTCAAATTATATTTACGGTTACTTCCTGTTCCGCTTATTACGTACGAAGTGCATCCCAAACTCGTAAGTGCCATACGTAAGTATCTAACATTTTTTTTAATTATTTGTAGATTTTTACAACTAGTATTGTCTATTGCAGAGATTCCCAAATATTTTTTCTCGTAGACCTCTTTTAAAAAATCCTAGGTTTGGTTAACCCAATGTTACTACATTCAACTTTTTAATTTCATATACACCTATCGTATATACAAATATTTGAAACCCAGTGGATCCGTCGGAGCACTTTGGGAACCGCTGGATTATGGCGATTACGCTTTCATTTACCCTACTGCTTCATTACACCGAGTTCGCGATTAAAACAGACTTACGCTGAAGCAATATCTCCATTTTTATATCCCGGTGTAATGAAGTCGTAGGGTTACAGTTGTTTAGTTTGTTTGTATGTTGTAGAGATGAAGACGACGAGTGTCCAGGTGACACTGCTGCGCGAGTGCCTGGACCTGCTGCCGCCGGCGCACTTCAACTGCTTGCAGTACATGGTGCAGCATTTGCATCGGTATGTAAAACTTAAACATTATAAAGTTGACTTTCGATTTTTGCTTTAATATTATTTTAGATAGACATTTTTAAATTTTCGTGATTATGATTGCCATAAAATTAGAGAAAAAAAGAATTTTACTGCAATTTATTATTTTTTTTGTAACCCTACGGCACCATTAGATCGAGTTCGCGCAAAAAAGGGAGATTTTGCTTCAGCGTAAGGCCGTTTTTTGCATGACATCGGTCTAATGAAGCCTTAGAGTAACAATATGTGGATGTATAAACTAATTTTATATGTCTACTTTCCCTACCAGAGTGTCTCAACTAGCGGAGGTGAACAAAATGAGTGCTCACAATTTGAGCACCGTGTTCGCACCAACTTTAGTGGCCACACCTCAGGCCATTTCAGACTTGGCTTCAGAAATAAGAGCATTACAAACACTTATAGAATATTGTCCACAGATATACTATGGAAATAAGTGAATAACAACTGAATAACAAGAAAGTGTCATGGCCAACATATATGTCAAAATACCGTACATGTTGGCCATGACACTTTCAAAGGTAATTTTATGGAATATTTAGACTGGTTTAGAACTATAGTATTATATGCTAAACCAGTGTTTTCCAACCTGTGAGTCGCGACCCCCTGGAGGGTCTCGAAGCTTCTGGAGGGGGTTGCTAGAGCTCTAAAAACTATCCGAATCCTTATAATGGAGACCATAAATACGTCGTATGGAATGAATATTGGTAATAATGTAACATACATTACATACATGCATTAAAAATACCGAAGGGTCAAGGAGGGTCGCAAAATATTTTTTATACCAGGGGGGTCGCATCATGAAAAAGGTTGAAAAACACTGTGCTAAACTATACTAATATTATAAAGAGAGAAACTTTGTATTTTTGTATGTATTGAATAACTCAATATCTACTGGACCGATTTCAAAAATTCTTTCACCATTTGAAAGCTACGTTATCCCCGTGTAACATAGGCTATATTATTTAATTCCACGCGGACGAGGTCGCGCACAACAACTAGTATTTATTAATAAAACTGTAATCAAAATAATTAACAATAAATTGAAATTATATCTCAAATAAGTGTTAAAATAAATAATAATAATCTGTAAGTATGAAAAACTTAATGCAAATACCAGTATATTGATTAGGTATTAGGAGGCAATTTTATCTATTTTTTTTATTAATTTTAGTAAATAATTATAGTCAAACTTATATACTTTGGCTATAATTATCTAAACCAGTGATTCTCAAAGTGATCTAGCTGATCTGGGGTAATCATTTTCAAAGGGGTCTGTGAGAAAGAAGTTTGGAAACCTCTGGTCTATACTTGTTAGGTTAAATATAAAGCCTTTTTCGCATTAAGATAGTATTTTAGTCGAGTAGCAAATAGCATTTATCCGAACAAAGGATTTACTACTGTTCGGACTCGTTTAAGCCTAAATCTATATACTAGGATAGTAACTTAGTAATTAAACGTTTCCCAACAGCAACATTTTAGTAGAGTAGATTAGTAAATCCTTTGTTCGGATACTTGCTCGACTAAAATATTATCCTAGTGCGTTCGGAGCTTTAGGATAACAATATACCGAGTATTTAGTGATCTCTATGTTAATTGGCAGTATTGGGCTTCCATAGACTGACAAAACTCCAACTTTAGACATTCTTAATACTAATATTTGTGTGTTATAAATGATTCTTTCTCTTTGGTAACTTTTATCAACTTAACTACGAGTATTAGGCATGCATTTGTAGACTATTTATAGAATTGGTTATCATCAATAAGTTTAAGGTGTGTTATCAAAATGTGCAGATGTGTTATGTATCTTTCTTTTTAGGTGAACTAATTTACTTAATATTATTTAATGTAAGCATTGCAAGCTTAGAATAAATGTATTTCATAGTTTCTCTTATAGAATAAGGTCCTAATGTGAGTGCAATGAGTTTTGAATTTGAGCGCATTTGGTCTTTATTGTAAAAATATTATGTTAAAACAAAATAATGTAATCCTTAATTTATTTACATTTTTATATTTAACTTAAAACTTAATAAAATGTATTATTTTTTTCTTTTCTTCTTTGGTATATTGTTTTCTATATCATTTGTGTCGGATGTTTGAAACTTTTTCAAATCGGCACAAAATAATACCTAAAAAGAGTTTTTTTTTTTAAATGTATTAAAATATATTTGAAATGGAGAAAAGAAGTTAGAAATGCAGACATCTTTTTTGAATAATCTTAATATAATTTGCCTTCAAATTAGATATTATTTAATAGATAAATATAATAACGTTTAAAACATAACAAGCAAAGTTTGTGGAAACACAATAATAGTGGAATGATTCGAAACCCATGACCTCCACTTCAGTTATCCGTATCCTTTAGGCAATAACAATTTAATTGTCATATTTAACACATAGTAGTAGTAGGGGCTATGTTTCCGCAACTTCACGACTAGCGCGTAAATATATAAAATAAATAAATACATACCGTATGAGCCCAACCGGCCATGTCACCGTAAAGATCTCTAAAATGATCACCGATTTCTGTATACATTTTATCGGTAACATTTTTCTTGCCCCTCAGATGCGGTAAGTAGTTGTTTGCGGCGATCTGATACACATGAGTATCAACTGGTAATGCTTCCAGATGGTTTAGCGACATTAAACATATACAATCCGATACCTGGAATAATTGTTGACTAAAAATGCTTTGGTAGTTTAGGAGTTATTAAATTATAAACTTGTAATTCTGAAGTTCCTAGGTACGAATAGACTTTTCGAATTTCAGTGAAAAGTCAACCCTAACTTTAGAGTAGGCTCCAATCCTCTCTAAGGACACATATAGTGCACTGACGGTAATTATAGTCTGACAAAATATCTGACCCAGTTGGCATAAGTGAAATTAAATAGTGATAGCTCACTAGCACCCTACTATTATGCAGTTTTCTAGGTCCATGAAGGTTGTACATCTTCAGGCATACAAACCTACCAAATATAGAAATCAATATAACCTTAGGTCCTATGCCACATAGTTTTATGAGTTCTTGTCTGGCATCTTTATATTTCATGTTCTGCAGTCTTTCAAACCATTCCTCACCGCCCCATTCCACAATTTGTGCAGCTGATTTTTGTATAAACTTCGCCCGATAACCAAATCCCAGTTCTCGTAATTTTGCTTCCACCTAAAGGAAAGTTTACATTGATTTCTTTATTTTACAAAATGAAATGTCTTCATACACTTTGTAAAAACATTATGAAATTCCATATTATTATAATTTTAATGTAAAGTAAAATAATATGATTATTAACTTTTTCAATAACCTTACCTCTGTTTCCGATAACTTCTGGACATCAGGGAATGAATAATATTTGACTCCTTCATATTCACATATTTCTTCACCATAAAATGTACATAACTTTTCTACCATGCTGGATATCCTAAAATAAACTTCAAATAAACATTTTTCACAAAAAAAAACAGCCACATTTTTTACTTTGTTTTAAGCTGTATTACCTTGAAATATGATTATTTTGGCTGCAAATGAAAGAGAAAAGATTCTCGACTGGCTCCTGTGCCAGCATTCTAATACCATAGAACTGTTTACAAGCTGTCTTGAACAATGCATCTTTTTCTGACCACTCCTCATAGTATTTTGTTAATGGAAGTTCCAGACGAAAATACTTTTTCAACATCACCTCATAATATTCTTCATGATTCGGTTTATTTGTCTCTTTACTCTTTATCTTTATGTTACTTTCTGGAGGTTTTTTTAATGAACCGATAATTTGATAGTGTAAATAGTCATCACAATGTTTTAATTTCCATACGGTTTTACTAAATATACCAGTCCATTCATCCTTGTCTTTATTGTAGGTCCATCTTAAATAATTTAACAGTATTTTTAGTTCAAGATAGATTTAAAAATAAGATTTTTTTAATGCGAAGTGGACAAACGAGCTGTAAAAACTCTGAAGTAATCGAGAACACCCATGGACATCCGCAGCAGTGGAGGAATTTGAAATGCGTTGCCGGCTTTTTAGGCCTACATAGGAAATTTTGAAAGTAACGTAAAATTATAACCCTACCTGAAACTTTGACCGCCATTTAGAGTACCGAGTAATTGTAGTTCATTCCGATTGCATAGTAATTTGTTCCAATTCATAATAAATTAGATTCGTTGAGTATTTTGTTCTTATTTTAATAATTTCATAAAGTAAATGTAAACAAAAACAATGACAGCTGACAGTTGTCAATTTCAGTTGGTTGTCATGTCAACAGTCATAGATCATTTATCATCAGAAAGGTCTTTTCATTAAGGCGGGAATACACAAGCCAGTAAAATGCAGCAGTAGCGTGCATCAAAATTCCTTGCAAGTGAGTTAGCTTTTAAATTATAGTTAGTTAGAAATAAACTTTACAAGAGTGTAATTTCAAATTCTTCATTTTTATACGAATTATCTTAGTAGTTCCATCGCCATACATAACATTATATTCAGCGTAACTTAGCCTTAACTTAGGTACAGAGGTAAGTGGTCACTAGATTGCAGTTTTCTAGCCCGTGAAAATCTATTTCTGAAACGTATTGCTCCCGATTGGATGCTACACGTATGGGTAGGCATGTAAAAAAAATAAAATTGTTAAAAATAAAACTTTAATTACTTTTTCGAAAAATTAAAGCTTACTCGATAAGATAAAAACCTCGACACATTTTTGACAAAATTGAGAAGATCTTACATTTATACGTTATTTCTGTAAATAAAGAAAAAACATTGTCACTGGTCTATAAATTATAATAAAAATGCGGTAATTATTATTACGTCTTAATTTTATTACTAAAATGCCATGTGTCTTCTTATCCACGAATTATATTTGGCAACGTCTGTGAAGATGACATATTCATCGAGATTGCACGGCTTTTCAGCAGATTTAGCCGATAGTGCAAGAGAGACGATGCCGCGGACTCTCCATCGGCCGTCGTCCAAGACAAACAGACCGCCCCCTGAATCACCGGCACATGGGCCAGAACCATCCCGATTACCTTGAAAATAAAAAAATGCTTATTCATAAACAGCTATCATTACCTGACTTCTTTTTAAAACGATTTTTAAGCTATCACTGCCGTACTTCATAAAGTAAGGAATTCTTATATGTAGGTATGAAGTTGTTCATATTAAAAACACACACCTGCACATAAAGTGGTGCCAGATGTGAGCTTGTGGAAGTCGGATTTAGTCGCTCGACACTCCTTGGTGGTGACGATCGGCAATCGAATCATTCTCGGATCGCCGTGCCCGCCTTTGCCCGACTCGTTGTCTCCCCAACCGGTCACCTGGAATAAGTCAAACAGAACAAAAACTGAGTCGAACAGAATTCTTGTTGCTGACAATTAAGAAAATTCATATTTAAATATGTATAACATTACCACTCCCGTGTGTCCCGCGATACGGTTCAGGTTATCATCTGAGCCCCACAAGCATGCAGGTTTCACGTTGCTGTTGAACTCCACTGACTTCTCCAATGTAAATAATGAAATATCATCTGAAAATATATTTAAATCAGAACTGGGGCTAAACGATTAATTAGCATTATTTAAAAAGTTATCACCGTAAAGAAAAAATAACAAAAAAAAACTAACTAACTGACACGATGACCCGAAGTGGGCCTTTGCCTCCGACAAGAAATCTAAAATTATTGCTTTATTTGTGATGATTAAACTGTCTTCCCTTCCGACTATCAGTTTTTTTAAATACTTTTTTTCTAGGAAAAAGGGCAAACGAGCAGCGGATCGCCTGAATTAATTAATTTAGAACATTTAATTATGTACTCACTTGAAAAGTTAGTTTTGCTGTAATGTTCATGCACGTTCGCCGCTGAGAGCTTCCTCATCTCAACGTCGCCGCCCCATTCATCCAAGTTGTAAACGCCCACCTTCACAACCATGTCTGACGCCTGCTTGTTAGTCATGCAATGGGCAGCTGTAAATTAAGGGAAAAGTTACCAAACGACCAGAATTTTTCTAGAATCTTAGAATCTGTTGTTTATATAGACATAACATTTGTTTTTGAGTCCTGATTGAGTAGAATGTGATCTATAGATTTGATAGAGAGAGAGAGAGAGAGAGACTACTTGTTTTAGTTTTTTTTTTATTCAATACGTACAGACAATTTACAGTTTCATTATAGTTGAAATTAGTTTACCTGTGAGGACATGGCGGTCAGATATGAGAGTGCCGGAGCACACGAAGGTGAGGGTCCTTGCAACGGTCTGGTAGATGGCGACGAGCCAGGGCCACTCGCCGCGCGGGTACGTCTGTCCGTGCCAGATTAGTGGCACACCAATTTTACCTTGCCCGCATTGTATATTAGAAGAGTCCTCACCATCGGAATTATTGTCAGAGAAACGAGAAGATGTGTCAGAATCGCGGTCCCTGAAACGCAAATTATTCCCTTATTCTAAAAATTCTTTTTATGTTTGAATTACTCTACCAGGTACATTAAAATTAATTAAGAAAATGTTTTTAAATAGTTAAGCAAGTAGGCTAGAATTCTGATGCTTAAAATTCGGAAAAGGCTTTTTAAAGAAGAATGAGAAAAAGCCATGTCGTGTTTGAACTTCTGTTTGAGTTTTCTTCTTCGCATTATAAGATACCATCAACGAGGCAAGTTGTTCGAAGATTCACTATTGGATGATCTCTAAGTTCATGTTACTTACGGATTCCGTACTGGTGAAGGCGTCGGCGGTCGTCGCACTGGTGTCCGTGGAGGTTCTCTTACTGGCGGAACAGCTGTTGAAGGACCGGTACTAAAGTAATTGTCATTGAAAAAG
>QDHC01003604.1:537709-558011 GCA_013186455.1 Papilio dardanus tibullus | reverse complement strand
TTCTGTTTTAATGAATTTTCTTCTTCGCATTATAAGATACGATCAACTAGGCAAGTTGTTCGAAGATTTACTATTGGATGATCTCTAAGTTCATGTTACTTACGGATTCCGTACTGGTGAAGGCGGCGGCGGTCGTTGCACCGGTGTCCGTGGAGGTTCTCTTACTGGCGGAACAGCTGTTGAAGGACCGGTACTAAAGTAATTGTTATTGAAAAAGTTCGATGGCAAATTAAATGAATTTCCATTCGGTAAGTTGAAAAAGGTATCTGAAATTTATAATTTTTAAATTATATTCTATTTTTTTAATAATGTTAATCTAATTAAGTGAATTTGATTGTATGGCTGTTCTATTGTATCCCTATTACGCTATAAACGGCTCGATTTTGAAGTGTCTGTGGTTGATTTTAATTCTCGTCTAAAGTCCTATAAAATGCTGTGGTACTACACCAAGTACATTCTCTACGAAGCAATTCTATAGCGAACGTCAGAAATGTATGAAACTGCCAAGCACGTGACTGATCGAATGTCAATGTCAGTTTCATACATTTTTGTCGATTCCATCAGTGTTATCGCCAATCGAAAAGTACTTTGGGTAGCCCCCAGGTTTCTTATTTTATAATCGACTTTTGGAAGAAGGAGGTTATATGAATTAATTATTAGTTTATTATTTTGTATGTATAGTATACTTACGAATTTTTCCGGTAGTTGACCCATGGTTATACAGCGATGGTATGTTGTATACAACTCTATCATTTTGTATTGTATATTTGATTGGCGTATACGTTGATGGACGTGTATTACCAACAACCACGTTAGTTCCCGCGTACAATGTGTGCTGCAGAGATATTGATGTCACGTAATTACTCGTCTCTAATGTGTCTGTAAACGGCAATTAGATATTATAGTAACTAACTAGCTGTTGTGCGCGACTTCGTTCGCGTGGAATTAATAATAAATAATATAGACTATGTTACCCGGGTTTAATGTAGCTTTCTAGTGGTGAAAGAGTTTTTGAAATCGGCCCAGTAGTTCTTGAATTATTTCAATACAAACAAAAATAAAAAGTTTCTCTCTTTATAATATTATATTGTAGTTTAATATAGATTAGCAATTTCAGATACGAGCTACAAAAGGAGAATTGCAAACTCCTGAGAATGTAGAGTCTAGCAAGAAAATTTCCGTCTTGTTTGATAACTCGTAAATACAGTCAGACCTTGATAAGTGAGAAACCTCTATAAGCGAGACAAATATCGCGGTCCCTTGGACTCTCGTTTATCCAGGTATGACTGTATTCTTTAATATTGTGATCGCTATAAATGTTCCCACTATCTTATTCCTTCCAGTCTCAGTTTTTGGAGATTAGTCTCTGTTGTTTAGCTGGTAGATATTTGACCTATCAGAAACCCTAAGGAAGTCCCATAATATGGATATAGTATAAAAATATACTAAACGACTGTTTAATTATTCATTAAAATACCCTGAGTACGGCATTAAGGCTTTGTCAAGTCATTCTTTCTTCAATGCCAAGTTAAAAGAAGTTGTCTATTGGTGCTGTTATGTATTGTCGCGGATGACGCAGTGCCCGCGACCCCGCCGTAATACGTTTGAGGGCGGTCAGGTTTTAGTGGGTATTCCGGTCACCTTCTGTGGCCGGCGAGTCCCACACTCCCTGCGTCATTGCACCGCCCGGCGTAGGGGTGCGCAAATGCATTTCCTGACGTTTAAAAAAAATGGTGGTATTATGTACTAATATTATGATTACCTGGGTAATCGGAGCAAACGAGATCGTCGTTTACATATAAAGCTGTAATCTTGGGAAGCGGTGAGCTCACCGGGAGATTTACTCTGTACTGTATTGTTTGACCTTTGTTGTATTCCGTGATTGCGTTTGCACCTCCATAAGGTCGGATGTTGCCGACGTATTTCTGTAAATAAAAAATATCTTCATTACTACTTAACAGTGGTAGAGCCCGCTTTAAGATCATCGCACGAATTGTCCGGCTCGCCCGGTGTAATACCACGACCACACAAAAGACAGGCGTGAAATGGAAGCAATTCCGTGTTTCGTTCGATGAGTGTGGTGCCGGAGGCCTAATTTTAATCCAATTTCCCTTCCTATCCTTTTCCTATAAGGAAATGATGGAAAGAGGAAGTGGATTTTCCATAGTGAAAGGAATTATGCTCTTGCTGTGCCTCTCCTCCTCCGAAGATTAAGGATAGGCAACATATCTGCAATTGCAGATGTCTATGGGCAGCGGTCGCTTCGCTATTTCAGCGAGCCCAGGTGGCCGCTTGCTCGTTTGCCACTTCATTATATATAAAAAAATATACTTAATATAAAAAAGTCTATTTTTTGGATAGATGAGTGGAGTTTTGTTAACAGTAACAGGATATTCCAGAACGATTTAATCAATTATTTTTGATGTTATGATTTGGAAAAGCGCCTGAGCTACTTACATAGTTGTTACTTCTAGTAAGTTGACATAGTCCCGAAAAATAGCTAACTACTATTCATACAATTACAAGATAATAATTACATATTATGTTGCTCTAAAGTTCATTGATATCCTTTAATTTTAAAATAACTAAAACTGTGGCAAATGCGACGGCTATGTTTTGCTTCATTGTATTAGATTAATTATGCGGAATTCCCAACCAATTTTTCTTATTATTTTCCTTATGTGTCTATTAATTCCAGACCGAATATTTATTAGAGAAGCAATTCGTGAAGTCCAAACTACGAATATATTGAATCAATTACCTATATTATTTTAATGTAAAAATAATAACTATTTTTGTTATTGTTTGTGTTCAAAGTTCTATAAGTATTTGTATCAATAAACAGTGAAATTAGGCTTAAAGATTTAAAACCTAATAATCGGATTTATGTACCTTTTTTTTGTGTCGTTTAACTTTATTACCTACGCTTGTTTCTAGTACATATTTAAAAACAAACAGTAATAAAAAACTAACGTCGTAAGAATCTCCATTAAATAAGTTTACGTGTGACTGGACTGCGGTCGGTAAAAAAAAACAAGTTTGGATCCTCTTGTAAGAACGAAACCTGCTATGAATCGTATTTTAGCATCTTACAGTGTACATATTTCTCATTATTTATAAAATAAAACAATATTCATCAATTTTTATTATTTTTAGATAATAACTATAGTTTAGATTTTACTTTAAACTGATACTACGTATTCAATCTAAATTGGATTTTATCCCAACAAAATTAATCTTTTCGCTTTGCTTTTAGACGAGTTAGGAGACAATGCAATGTCGTCGGGATATAATTATAAACTACCAAAGGATCAAACATTGTACAAGTGCAGCTCATTATTATTGTATTAAAAATGCTAAGGGTTTTATGAAATAAAATTGTTAATTACAAATATGTTAATGGATCATCTTCCGTCAATAAAATAATAATGCGTATTTACAGCGGCCAGTGCTATGGGATTCCCCGGCGAGTGGTCGCAGGTCGGTTTCTGTCTCGTGCGGTGTCAGGCGACTGACATTCGACCACATTCAACATGGACGGTCAACATAAAGTCACGCGACCAGGTTGTCGTAATAAATGTCTCATAATTCAATCTTAAGTAGGTGCTAGTTAATATCAATTTGTATTCTAGTGTCATACAACTAATATTAAATGCGAAAGTTACGATGGATGTTTGTTTGAAGGTATATCCGAAACGGCTTAACACGTTCACTGCGAAACCAGGTCTTGTACGCTGTCTCGCTTACAGTGCGGCTAAGAAAAGTATAGACAATCCCTACGTGCGGGAGGCATAACTTTAATTTAATACGGTGTAGGAAAGAGATGATTATATATCTAAGATGTACGATTAATATAGAACCTAATGGTGTACCTATATTAATACCGTGCTTTTAGACCCTGCGCCGCACTGAAGAAATAAAATTTCATTACAGTGCGAAACCAGGTCGAGATGTAGAACATAGCTTGGAAGAACTATTGTACTAGACTGGGCTATTTACAATGTTTTCTTTATTCCCGCGCAGACGGAGTCGCTGGCGACAATTAGTTATTTAATAAAGAATGTGTGTCACATCAATATTTAATTTTGCTCCCTCAGGTAGGATCTTAGTTTTATTGTCTCGGGCAGGCTGCCGGCGAGCTTAAGGCGAGGGGATGTTTTAATTTTTTACAAATTAAGACGTTAGAACCTTGCAATTTACATTTTTTTTATGCTAAAGTTTACGCACACTCAAAAATGACCTTATACAAAAATTGACCCGTTACCTTTAACCTTTGAATTATTATATGATCATTTGCTAAACGAGTTTACAAACTGAACACGGATGAAGCCACGTGAAGATTTCTACATCATTCTACATTAAACGACATTTGTCGTTGCAAATAGTTTTGATGCTTTATAACCGGTTGCCTATTAGTTTTTCTCAAGATGTAGACGTCTTTAAAAGTATTATTAAAATAAACAACGTCAATTACGTAAATCCCGCTGTCTAACATGTATCTATTCTCGTCGATTTAAAAAAAGCGAAAATTTATTTTATTTTGTTTACGAACTATCAAAAACTGGTATTATTTGGGAGCACGGGGTTTGTTAATATTTTTAGTAATTTCCATATTATTTTTTGCCATTAAGAGCTTGTTTAAATATTTTTTTTAATTACGTCTTTTACTGCGGGTTTTCACCGCCGTAATTTATTCATCTTACTTATATTATAAATGCTAAATTAATAATGGATGGTTAGATGTTCATTTAAAGATATTTCTAGAATGGCTGAACGATTTTCGATGAAGTTTTGCAGTTAAAGAACATAGTTTGAAATAAAGATAGGGTTACTATGATTTTAATCTCGCGTGTACAGAGTCGCGGGCGACAGCTAGTATAAAAATATAATATCATCCCTTGTAACTTTGTCTACATATAAATGATATAACGATAGGTTTTTAATCGGTCAGATGTTTAGGTTAGTTGGAACACATTTGTTAATTTATCTTTGATATGAAAATAAATGTTAAAAGCGGTTATGTAATATGTATATTATTAACAGATCGAGACGTACAGTATGTAGTTTTACGAAGACTTCAGAGTTTCAAAATATATTTTCGAAACTAAATTTGCTAAGCCTTGTGTACGAAAGGCCTTAGGGAAAACCCGAGCGTAATGCAACAGTGTCTCACACCTCCCCACTGAAAACGGTATTTATTTTCTCATCGCATGTCTTCGATATATATGTTACTAGCTGTTGTTCGCGACCTCTTGGGCGTGGAATTTAAAAATATAGCATATGTTACTCGAGGATAATGTAGCTTTTTAATAGTGAAAGATTTTTTTGTAATTGGCCCAGTAGTTCTTGAGTTATTTCAATACGTACAAAAATACAAATCTTTCCTCTTAATATTAGTATAGATTTTTCTTACTGTAATCCTTACATAGTATAAAACAATAACGCTTTTTTATGTTTGTCCCTATATATGCTTGAATATTTAAAACTATGCAACGGATTTTGATACGGTTTGTTAATAGATAGAGAGATTCATAAGGAAGGTTTTCATGTATAATACATTCACAATATAGTAGAGTAACACTGATAATTTAGTGGTTTTTAATACAATGTCGTAAATTAACACATTTTTTTAGCGCTTACATTGCACACGCTGAAGTATTTAGTATCAGCTTTATACCGATTTGCACCCGTGCGAAGCCGGGGCGAGTCGCTAGTAATACATATTACAAATTCAAATGTTTGATATAGAATGTCTTTTTCACAAGTAACTGCAAGAAGTTTGAACGTCTGGAAATAGAATTTGGAACACATGTTTCTTTTTTAATTCAACAATCATCAACTCACGTACACGTAGCTATAGACCAGCTGATGATAGAATTATTGGCTACATGTAGATTTGTAGAAACCTTTAATCCTTATAAATACTAACTATTTTATTAGCTATATTCGTAGTTAATATTGAGACCTCTCATTTTTGGAAGGAAAACTAATTTAAATTAACAGTCACGTCAAAAACTCAGCGCAGCAATTAGGAATTCCCAAGCGTATCCGCCAAGCAATAACACGGTTAATTTGAACCAACCATGTGGGGCATCGACCAATGAAAAAAAATATTTGTATGTAATTTTTTGGAGAGTAAACCATACATTTATATGGCAATTTTGTAGGACGATATACCGCAATGAAAGTTCACTCATACAAGCTTTTGGTCGGCAAATAATTCAAACCAATAAATACTTAAAAAAGCAAACAACGTGTTCAGACTTTTTGTTCGGGAGGAGGCGACAAACATTGAAATATCCAACTGTGAAAAATGGCTGTAATGACTATACTACTTTTTAATAACTTACTTACAGAAATACCGCCAGTAGTTTACTCACACACACTAAATAGGTTGAATGGTGCTACTTGTAACGTCGGCGCCGCTAACATAATTTTACCTACTTATTGAAATAACACGCAAGCGAATAAATAAATCGACAACTAAAAACTTTTTTTCACTCAGATAAATCCCGACTATTGCCCCTTTTACTATCGCTGCGGGAGGCCTACGTTCAGCAGTGGACGACGATAGGCTGATGATGATGATGATCCCCCTCTGTATACTTATGTGCTTGTTAACACGTTCGCTGCGGCAACAAATTTCCAATATTTTCCATTCATGTCTATACGCCCGGAAATGAAACTTCCTTTGTGGCGGCACCAGGCGTATAAACCTTGTCCCGTTTTCTTAACTTAATTCCATATTTTGGCCTCATTTCAAAATATTTATGCTTTCTTTGCTTCGAATATGAATAATAATGAATCAATTGACATACACCTCAAACCGTTCGTAAAAAACTTGTTTAGTTTAAAAATTATAGCTAAATTTAAAACACCAGGCTTAAACACTCTGTGGCGCACTGAATAAAGGAAGTTTGGTGCGTATTTTAGGGATGTGAATTTTGAAATCGATATTTTTAATTAAGTTTTAAAATATTTAAAGAAAGCAAAAACTAGCATGAATTAATGTTTTTCAATGAAATATAACTTGCACTGAAAACTTTCAGTTATTTCTTTTTTATTTTTTTGACAGTGTGGCGGCTGGATAATAAAGTTCGGTGATTTTTTTTAACATCCGATACAATTCCTATTCTTGACGCCTTTTATTCGCCGTTATCTTCGTTCGCCACCTTTATGTTGGTCTTGATGCGTTTCTTTTAAATGCAAGCTAACACTAGCCGCGCGAAGCTAGCTTGGGGTGCGGTACCAGGTTTCGCACTGTAATGAAATTTTATTTCTTCAGTGCGGCGCCAGCTCTAAAAGCACGGTATTAATGTAGGTACATCATTAGGTTCTATTTTAATCATACATCTTAGATATATAATCATCTCTTTCCTACACCGAACCAAATTGAAGTTATGCCTCCCGCACGTAGGATATACTTTTCTTAGCCGCACTGTACGCGAGACAGCGTACAAGGTGTTTAGACCTGGTAACGCAGTGAACGTGTTAACAGGGTTGTTAAGGTACGTTCCGCGGTTACAGCTTGCATATACTTATAGCTAGCTTATACAGACCAATGTTACGCACGAAATGTGCGGATGTAATTTTGGCATGAATACTCTCCTTGTAACATTAGGTACACCTCTTAACATCGGCTAGTACTAACACAAGTCACTTGACATATAAAAAATAGTTATAATTTTTTACTAATCTTTAAAGATGTCTTTTCCAATATCTCCTATGATAAGTTATTCATATAAAAGATTTCAACGAGTTCCATCTTTACTTAATTAGCCTATTAAATAAAAAATACCATATTTTTGTTCTGATAATTAGGTTGGGGATTGTTATTGGCGTAGGTAACATACGTAAATAAATTAAAATACAGTCAAACCTCTACAAGCGAGAATCATACTCTGGTCCCTGCGGACAGCCTTCGTAAGTGAAAAACCTGATTAAAGAGAAACCTCTATAAGCGAGACTAAAATCACGGTCCCTTGGACTCTCGTTTATCCAGGCTTGACTGTGTTTGATCTTTTATCACGTAGCGATTAACTCCGATTATTATTAAATAGCCAAAGATTCTTTTAAAATAAAACTTCTTGACCGAATATTTGTACGAAGACTGGTTGAAATTACACAATTAGGACCTCAAATGCAAAAAACGCGACTTGAACTTTTAGTGAACCTGTAAACGCAGAATCTTTGGAGGCTTTTGCTGTGGGTTTCCATTGTGTTGAATTGAAGTTGAATTGAAGT
The DNA here is from genome assembly GCA_013186455.1 of Papilio dardanus tibullus. Taxonomy (NCBI): domain Eukaryota; kingdom Metazoa; phylum Arthropoda; class Insecta; order Lepidoptera; family Papilionidae; genus Papilio; species Papilio dardanus. The sequence goes on along the minus strand of QDHC01003604.1, from coordinate 549,767 downwards.
TAAATTCACGATCATTCTCTTGAATTACCCGGTAATGGTTATCACAACGATTTTACAAGTGATCGTAAAAAACATATAAGATCAATTATTAATTTTTTTTATAATACAATTCTATTATTATAAATGGTTATTTAAAAACAAGTTATGTATCTAATGATACATCTTTTGTGATTAAAAAAATATGGGAATCACATAGTTTGAATTTTCCTGTATGTCAATCATACGTGGTATGTTCCTTGATGAAGTTAAATAATAATTATAAAGGGTATTTGTAGTTATTGAACTCAAAAACTACTAATACTATTTCTAAAAATCTTTTACCACTAGAAAGTTACATTACTAGCTGCCGCCCGCGACTTCGTCAGCACAGAATAAAATATACAAATATACTCATAGCCTAATAAGGAGGCCTTCGCCCAAAGTCCATATCTAAGCAAAAAAATCTAACAATACTAATATAAATATAAGCGTAACACTAATAAAACTAACAAAATACTTTACTTTTGAAATGTTGATTAATATTAAATATGGAATCAATAAAAGACTTTTTTTTATATGAGAAGGGGGCAAACGAGCAGCGGATCGTCTAAGTTAGTTAATCCGACGTCCACGGACACCTGCAACGGCAGAGGAACCGCAGATGTGTTGCCGGCCTTTAAGGGAGGAGTACGCTCTTTTCTCGAAGGACCCTAAGTCGTAAACGTTTGGAAAACTGAGATGCTTTGATTCATTGTTCCGACCAAAATCCGCAGTAAACTTTGTTTAATGCATAGAACATTTTTGATTATCCGATCGACCACAAAACAGGATATTACTCACGCGTATAGTACAATTTATCATTGTATTTACAAATAATGAATTAAATTCGCTCACTACTTTGTATAGAAACAGCTAAATATAATAGCTATAGTTTAGGAGTAGTAGTTTTCGACTTTTGCATTATTAAGGTCAAAAGATTTTTCACTGAAATGGCTTTTCCGCCTTTAGCCTGCTTAAAGCGCGGCAGGACGAAAATTCGTTTCGGGTTTGGGAAAGCTTAGAACAGGAGGGTTACGCAAAGTATGTGTCGATTGGCGATATCACTGATGGATTTGACAAAATTGTATGAAACTCATAATGACGCTCGATAAGTCATGTGCTTGTCACGTGTGAGATATCGAAGTCATTGTCAGTTACATAATTTTTTATGTACGCCGTCGAATCGCTTTGTAACGCATGTACTTTGGGAGACCTCTAGTAGGAGTTCTAAAAAGATTTGCGCGCTTTGTTCGCTTCACGCCTTATCTCAACCCTAAACACAATATTCTCTACCGGAGCGCCTTAAATGATTTTAATAATTGAGATATTGGATGGTGACCCGTAGTGTCTAATGGAATATGACGAAATATAAAGTACGGCAAGATAAGGGACTTACAAGTTTACCATACAACAACTATGTTAGTACTTAAATTTACTTTTGTAGAAAAAACAAGAGAGTCGTGCCAAGATTGCATTAAAAAGAGTCATTTTGCCATATAACTCGTCTGCCAAAAACTTTTCAAAGATAAACAAACAGACATGCTACTTATAAAAGTAAGAACGCGGTGTGCGAAGTGAATGAGGTATGAGGTGCAAATTGTTAGTAAACTATCGTATTTTTAGCACGGGAAATCCCAAGGGATATTGCTTGTGGGGAGATAAACGGGTTGTTATGCTGGTTTTTTTTAAATGAAATAGGGCTTGAAACAATGTTGCTGGCATCCTGACAATTAAATATATCATAATAATAAAATGTTGTTAATTATGTTGATTAGTTAATTTATGGAAATCTTGCATATAACATCGGAAAGCACATATTATAAGCATGTAAACATATTTATGCAAAATAATGTATAAAATATTAATAAGTACTACGTTTGCTTGGTAATGATGATGGTTGATTTTAATTTGTCTCTTTTGACGAAGAAAGACAACATGAAAAAAAAAACAATCAAAGACCATCATTGTATAACATAATATAAAGTCAAATTAGCCGTTTATTACAGTTGGTTTTATAAGTAAATCAATTCTAACATAAAGTTCAAATCCAAATAAAAGTAAAACCACAGATAATATACTAGATAAAACATACTTAAATTTAAAAAATACTTACCGAAGATAACTTCGCTGTGATCGTAAAATTGGTTCTGACCGTTATTGTTGATTTTCGGCCATCAGGCCTCAATGTTATAAGTCCGTAAACACCATTATCGTCATTTTTATATTCAAAAATATTAGGACAAGGGGATTGAGCGTTCGCTAAAATAAGCAAAGATATTCCTACAGACACGAAAACATTGATCGAAACACAATTCATTTTACTTTTTAATTTAAATAAATATATTAATAAGGCGCTATACGATCTGCATTTTAATAACGTGAATAATATTTAAAACTTTTTCCTGTTATTTCTGAACGGACTGCTTGACGTGTCTGCAAGCCTCCGCTCTATGATACACTGAAGCGGCTGTCCACTTGGGGCCACATCTTTACGAATATTCAGCAAATTATAATATACTAATATCTAACAAAACATTTTAGATCTTCATATAGAGATTATAAAGTTGTTTATATAAATGTTCCCCCCTCCTCCTTCGTACCGGTTTTTATGGAATTACTAAGCATAATATTAAAATGGATGGTTTTCCTGAGACTCGAAACATTTCTGTCGTCATAAGTTACTTCTTTCGTATACGAGGTATTTCCACAACAAAACGACGCGACCATTCGCTGGCTCTTCGCTCGTTGATAACCGCAGGTTTCCACTGATGAAAAACTGATACAGAAACATATTGTCATCCCTCACTTGTATTTAAAAGAAACAGAGTCGACAAGATGTTCTTGTACGGGAGTTCTTACGTAGTGAAAAACTACTTCAATAATAAGTAGTTATGTTTTGTTTTTATAGTACATAGTTACTATATGAGGAAACCCATATTTAAGGTAACTTGTTATTTTAAGATGACCTTACCAAAATCTGAACTGTTAATGGCTTCTTTCATTGTTGTTAAGTATTGGCATTGGTACCTATTAATCGGACCGTTCTTATCTCGTATATCATTGATCTGGTTTACTTACTGTCGCCCTCAACGGGTCCCTTTGTCGTTTAGTGACCCCGTATGGGTAATGTACAAACAACTAGGCATTACAAACAAAGGTAGGGCCCCCGTAGGGGCTACTGGCGCCTGTGTGCAAAAAAGCATTTGTTATTTTTTTTTTATGGTAGGTAGGTGCTTGAAATAAAGCAAAGAACTGATCTTTTATATTTTTTAGGCCCTTGTCTTTGGCGCCCCTTACAGATGGCGCCAGTGTGCATTGTATTCTTTGCATATATTGTAGCGGGGGCTCTGAACTAAGGAATGATTACTTCTCTCTCTTACCGCACTCGAGGATGGCCACCGAAGGGGTTTTAGTGAGTCAAATCTCACATAACTCTATCTTACCCGACGAAGACGGGTATATTTTGAAGATTCCCCCCCCCCGTAAACAAAAAAAGTTTAAAAATATTTTGTAGGTAATCGATTTATTTTATAAAATTAAACTAATTTCGCATTTTAATATTACGAATGAAATAATTAAGGTTGTACTGCCACATAGGTAAAGACATTTTAATGCCCATTATTATTACAAATATGCAAAATAAAAAATTAAAAAAAATGTATAGGTAGTTCCCCTGATTTGGTAAAACCCAATTTGATAAAAATTATACTAAGTATGGAATCTGGAGCACGTTTGAATATTTAAAAAGCGTTTAGCATAACGTTTAAGAATCTCTATCCATATTATAATTTGTCATCAACTAGAAAATCGCTTAATCAGTTACCCTACGGCTTCATTAGACCGTTGTCATGCAGAAAACGGCCTTACGCCAAAGAAAAAAAGATCCGTTTTTATTGCTAACTCGGTCTAATGAAGGGTATCAATCGTAACTTGAACCTAAATGTCATCTAAGTTCATTTTTTTTGATTTAGTATTCCTAATCCCTTTATCAAGTAAAGTCCTATTGTTATGTAGTTTATCTATTATTTTTAAGTTCATAAAATGAAATGAGAACCATATTCCTTGATGTACTTTTTTGCATACAATATTCATATTTATCACAAAACTAATTCTTATCACAATAAAAACGATTCTGCAGATTATAAAGTCAAGGACATTCTATTATGGCCTCATTTGGTTATGGCGTAAATTCGACAAGGATTTCGATGCGGTCAATAAATATTTTAAGACTTTGCTACGATGTTTGTAATAATATGGAGATATATAAAAATTATGTATATGAAAATTGTTGAAAAAGTTTGTACTAACTAGTACTTTAGTCCTTTTTGCTTGATTGAATTTATCTCTTCTCTTCTATTCTTCCCCAGTCGGGCTTGATTTTGAAATTAATTACAGGTTTACATAATTTTTTAGATGGTAAATCCTAACGTAGGATAGTTATGGTTTAGAATCAGAAATGTTAACTTTTTTTTTTTTTTATACTATAAAGTGGCAAACGAGCAAGCGGCCACCTGAAGCGACCGCTGCCCATAGACATCTGCAATTGCAGATGCGTTGCCTACCTTTTACGGACGAGGAGACGCACAGAAAAAAGATAATTTCTCTTTCTATGCGTCCCCTCTCCCGCCAAATCCACTTCCCCTTCCCATCACTTCCTTATAAGAGATAGGAAGGAAAAGTGGACTAAAATTAGGCCTCCGGCACCACACTCATCAGACGAAACACGGAATTTCTTCCATTTCACGCCTGTCTTCTGTGTGGTCGTGGTATTTCACCGGGCGAGCCGGCCAATTCGTGCAAAGATGTTAAAGCGGGCTCTACCACTGTTATAACTCATATATATCTCGTTTTAAACATTTCTATTTTATAGTTTTATCAATATTAAAAAATTAAGCAACTTTTGCGTACATCTAGTATACGACCTAGGACCTGTTGAGATGCTATACCTCAGTACGTCCAAAACGTTTCAATCATTTGCGAAAAAAACACATTTGCATGTATTAAAAGCTTCTTTGACGTCATTACGACATAGCTTTATAAATTAAATTATCAAGTTCTTTAAACAAAATTCCAGACGTTACAATATACGTATTTACTGGTTTATAATTAAATGTTAATATCTGAACGATTAAAATTTAATATTAATATATTTCAGAGACATTAATTTGGGCAACGCAAATACATTGGTTAAACAAGTTTGTTTTGGTTGCTTCTGTTCAAATTATTAAATATTAACATTCTACGACGACTACTTAGCTGCAAAAAAAATGCTTCTTTTTGCACTGTAGACAGTGGAGGACTTACCTAACTAAGACTTTTTTGGGGAGCGGCAAATTTACCCCATTTTTTTGTCTTACAGGAATATAAATTATATAATTACCTAAACGTTACTAGATTTGCTTTTAAGGGAAAGTATAGTTCGTGTTATATGAAATATGTAGATGGTTGACTTTTTTCTCAGCTCAGAAATAAATACTGTTAAAAATAATTTATATTCATTCTAAAATATTTTCTTTCACCTTCAATCATCACCTTCACTTTTTCACTATAATTCCCTAGTAGGGGGCTCGGAGCCGGAGCCTAACCTAAGAGGATGACGAGTATAGTCAACCGTGCTGGTCGGTAGACTCCATACATATCTTTAAATTTCTTCGCTGATATGTGCAGGTTGTATTACGATAATTTGTTATTGAATTTGAACCCACAATTATTTTGAAATCGAAATACATCTTCTTCCATACTTGTAGAATATGTAACCTGTGACATAGTACTGTATAATCTGTCACATTGGAGAAAAAAAATGGCAACATTAAACATGGACGTCGTCGCATAAAGTTTCAGTTTTCGGCGCTTATGATTTTACGATAAAAATGTTTATTTAACTTTAATTTTACATTGTCTGTTAAAACAGAAAATGGTAACGATTGCTGACGATCTAGATTCTTTGAGTTTGCAAGAGCCTATATTTAAGGATGTTAAATATTACCTTTCTGGCGATGTCTCTGAAAGGGTTTGTTTTTCATTTATTTTTTGTTTTTATTGTTATTTATAAACTGACGTTCGATGTTTCTAGTCGCGTCTTTGTATTTACAGATTATGCTCTTGCTGCAGTCAGGAGGAGCAGAAAATACAAAATATTTTTCGGACTATGTCACACATCTAATTTGTGGACAAAATGCCGCTGATACGGACCTGGATGACGCGCAGGACATCTACCAGATTCCCGCTGTGACCGAAAGCTGGGTTCTCGCCTGCGCTCGTTTGAAAAAGTTGGCCAATACGAAGCCATATACTCCAATCAAGAATAAGATATTTTGTAATGTGGTTGCATGTACTTCTAAAGTGAGTTCGGCAGATACAAAGGCCTTGTTCGCGCTTATTACATATCATGGCGGAAGAGTCAAGTTAAATTTTGACTCCCAGTGCACTCATCTTATTTGTGGAGCTGCAACTGGCAAAAAGTACAGCATAGCACTTACACTACCTCCATCAAGAGTCAAGATTGTTACCCCTGATTGGGTTTTGGAGAGTCTAAGGGCAAGAATACAAGCTGTGGCAGAAGTTTTTCATCCTAAACTGTTAATCATACCACAGCCACCACCCAAGTCAATGGATCGCATTAGTGCCATTACTGGTTTTGACTTTGAAGAAGGCATAGCCAAGAATGAAGTGCCTACACAGAACATGGCAGAAAATAAAGATGACAGCACACAAGCGCTTCTGGACAGACTTAAGCAAAGGATGCCTTGGAACCATCCCCCCTCTTCTACCAATGCATCCACTGTGGCTACAGGAGGCGTCAACTCTATGGCCTACAGTACTGCCATGTCAACTGCTGGCATTATCAGCAAGTCTATACCTCAAGGCATTGTTACACAAAACCTTCAAATACAAAGCAGTCAGAGTAATGTACAGTTAATGCAAAAGTTTGGTCAGAATGCTATAGTGTCACAAGCCGGCATGAATATGCAGAATCAACATATAAATGTTCAACAGCAGCAACAAGCATACCAGAACCAGCAACAGCATCAGCAACAACCTCAACACCAACAACAGCAACAACATCCACATCAACAACAACAACAACAACAACAACAACAGCAGCAGCAACAACCACATGGATTGTCTGCTATACAAATTCAGCAACAAAAGTTATTGCAACAACATCAGCTAAGAATGCAAATGCTCCAACAAAAACAAGGATTCCAACAATCCAATGTCTCAGTATCACAAATGAATCAAAACATCTCCAACCAAATTCCACAACATATTCAAACAAACCAGCATCACCTTCAACAAAATCAAAATATTAACCAGCCTCCCAACACATCTATGAGTTTAGCGCAGCAGCAAATTGAGACCATCAGCCAGATGTTAAGCCAAAGTGCTAATTTACAGCAAGCACAATTAAACCAACAGAATATGACTATGAAACAAAGTTTGACCTTGAGCCAGCAAAGTGCCGTTCAAAACATTGCACAACAACTTGCACAATCCACCCAGAACTTCACACAGAGCTTACAAAATGCTAAACTGAACCAAAACCTCAACCAGTCCCAGGTCATCAATCAACAGCAGCTCATAAACTCCGGGCAACAGTTGTCTGGGCAGAATCAAAGTTTATTACAGCAACAGACTGTTCAGTCAATGACAAACCAACAACAAAACATGAACATGGGTGTTGTGAATCAACAAGGTTTGGTCAGCTCATCACAATCACAAGGTGGTCAGAATGTTCAAATAAATCAACTTGTTAGTAACAGTGGACAACAAAATGTTATCGGTCAACAAATCCAATCTGTCCAACAAGGTCCAACGAGCCAACAGAGTGGCAATGTATCTGTGCAGGGAGCGTGGCGGCAACAGAACATACAAATGGTGCAGAATGTACAGGGCCAACATCAAATTATAAGAAGCCCATTGGTGCAAACCCGTAATCCACAGAACCAGGTTATATTACAGCAGCAAATAATGCAAACACAGCAACAACAAGCTTTAATAAACAACCAACAAGCTCAGTTGAGCCCCCAACATACAATACAACAAGCATCACAACAAATATTACAACAATCTATCGGTTCACAAGGACAGACTATAAGTCAGACTCATCATCAAATATTGGTACAAAAGCAACAGTTGTTGAGCAGTGGTGGACAACAACAATTAGTGCAAGCCCCACAACAAGTATTGATCAACCAACACACCGGCCAACAGCAAATATTGGTTCATGGGAACCAACAAGTGACTCTGCAAGGAGGGCAGCAGATTGTATCTCAGAGTCAGATTGTCCACCAAGGTGGGCAGTTGGTTAACCAAGGTGGTCAGCAAATAATCACTCAAGGTGGTCAGCAGGTGCTGTCCCAGGGAGGGCAACATGTAATAACACAGCAGGGGCAACAGCATCAAGTTGTGATAGCCCAGTCGTCACAGCAGATAGTGAGCCAGTCTGGGCAGCAGATTATTGGTCAAGGGCAGCATGTGCTGTCCCAGGTGCCCCAGTCCCCTCAGGCGGGGTCGCAGCTGAGCGCCGGCGGAGGCATCCAGCAGATCATCACGCACAGCGGGGGCCAGCAGATTGTATCTCCGGGTGGGCAGCAGATAGTGCAGGGCGGGCAGAATGTGTCCTGGCAGCAGCAGCAATACTTGCAAAGACAGCAAATTGGACAGCCTGGTGCTGTTGGACAGAGGGTAAGTACACTAAAGATCTGTTTTACCTTTGAACTATTTTAAATATTAATAAAATAAAATAGTTTCTAATAAGCAACTTTATAATATTGGTTTTTAATCGTAGCTCATTTGGAGAAGAATATGGCGACGATATGATTAACTTTATAAAGGTAGTAACCAAGTTAAATTGAGGTATATTTTGAATATATACAGTAACATTATTTAGTTATACATAGACATAAAATGTATAAATATGTAAGACATGTATTTTATATTATAGATAATGATAAGAAATTATGTTTGGAATCATAATTATATTAAAAAGTAGATATTTTTTATCCATAGTAAACTAAATTGTTCATTCTAGTGGTCATAGGTCCTATCAACCATTATTCATTGGTAAGATTGTTTTTTTGGATTGGAAATAGTCGTTAAACGTCACATTTGCGCAATTTCCTTAAAAAGGGGTACAATGTTCGCTTGACGTACGTCAGGTGCAACTGACGGCGGGCGGCGTCGGGAGGCAGCTCATCCACTTGGACGCGCAGACGCACGCGCAGCTGCAACAGATGGATCCCAAGCAGCGCGCCATGTTCGTCGCCCAGCTGCAGAAGAGACGCCAACTCTCCATACAGAGGGCGGCCGCGTTGGCACAACAGCAGGTACATCCTGTTATAATATTTTTGAAATATCTTGTTCGCTCCGCACATAGTACAATTTGCTGGAGCATTGGTAAGAGGTAAGGGATCTGAGCGGACAAGATATTTGAAAATACTATACCTTTCATATTTCATCTAATTTCTAAACTTACTAGCACTTGGTAGTTCCTTAGGACATTCTCACGCTTGTAGCTTAATTCTTGAGTTTGTCCAATTTTTTTTTATTTACTCTGCACTTTTTTCTTCTTCAGAGATTAAAGAACCAATCGAGAAGATCTGATGCAACAACTAATAATTGATTTTGTCATAAATATTAATAAAGACGCATTTCGCAGAATATAGTGACTTTTTAATTTATTTTTTCATACCACTGTATTTGATAGACTTTTGTGTGAATTAATTACGTTTTATGACAATGGCAGATTCCATTCGCTTTATAGAAGGGATGCACATTTTTCTACTTAGCCATCAATTAAAAATAAACAAAATTTAAAGATCAAATTAACGTTCTTAATTTTCATATTAAAATCTCTTTTTCAAACTAAAATTAGTAAATTTATAAATATTTACGCAAACTAATATTTTGTTACATTATTTTTTTTAACGACAAGTATGCTTACAAAACAACTTTAAATAAAACCATTATAATTTTTATTAAGAATACAGCAATACAGGCTGGCCCTAGTGCGAGGACGCTAACTGCTTTGTCATGTATGACATTTTACTAATAGGCTTTTTCATTTTCATTATACTAAAAATTTAAAGAGCATTATAGTATGTAGAAATTCAACAATTAACTGGTCAATGTTTGTCCAACAATGACGAAGCAGCCAGGCGGTGTGGGCGGCGGCACCCCGCCCTCGCCCGCGCCGCAGAGCGTCACCTTCATACGTAGCCAGCTGCCGCCCGGCCTCACCCAGCAACAGCAAGTAAGTAGCTTTTGTAAACAGATATCATCAAATTATGCTTGTTCAGCCTAAAGAATTTCAATTGCAATTTTGCCACAAAGTTTGTAACGCTTACCACTAAATTAAAAAAAAACCGTTTAATATCGTAACGAAAATTTAGTCAAATTAAATTAATATAATAATGTTGTGTTGATAAATGTCGTCTGTGGTTTGCTTTTTTGGTCTGTAATACGATTTCTGAAAATACCCTCTTTACATATATTTGGTGTTGTTGGATTCTCAGTGATGTTCAAAATGTTTAGGTTTGTAATCAACATAGTTTGCGTTTAAATAGCCAACGTGATGATGTACTGTGAGGGTGATGTGAACTGTTGAAGGTGCAATGGCTGCAGCAGCAGGGCGCGCGCACCGCCGCGCTGCCGGCACCCTCGCCCGCGCAGCCGCCGCAGTCACCTGGTAACCAAAACATTAAACACTTTATAAAGTATATTACTTCTTACTAACATTATTTATGCGCTACGATGGATGTTTGTTGTTTGAATGTATCTCCTTAACGAATCTCCATTAAATTTTTCACAGATGTAGAACATAGCCTGGAAAAACACATAGGCTACTTATTATGTTTATTTTAAAGTGCCCTCAGACGAATTTCCGGGTTATATACTAACTGGTAGTTATTATTGAAGATAACACATATAATAAAATAGTATTAAAAATGTATTTACGCAAGTATAGTATAGAAGTGGTAAACATATTTTTCAATTCACATTCAAGGTGAAAAATACTGTTTTATACATTTAAAGTTGAAAATGAATAACATTAAAGTGCCCAAACCATTGTAACTAGTGCTATAAAGGGGAATGATTTGTATTTTTGTATTTATTGAAATAACTCAAAAACTACTTAGCCAATTAAAAACATTCTTTCACTATTAGAAAGCTACATTATCACTGATAAGGGCTATATTTAGTTATTAAAAAAATGGTTTATTTCTAATTCTGCGCGGACAAAGACATGAGGAAAAGCTTGTATCTTGATAACATGAGTATGTCCCCTTTAAATAAAACATTAGAAAATCGTTGCCCAAAGAATGCTCGAGTTAGGGAGATTTGGTATTAAAATAATGCTTCATACATAGTTATTTGGTGACGACTGACCCGTGAATTATGAATTTATAGCCGCCTCGATCTAAGCCAGCGACGAATAGATTCAGTATATCATCTAATATCAGCAATAGCAAGTGATATTGCTATTTTCTCGAATTATTGTGTATTTTTTAAATAATGTTCAGTTAAATTAATAATATTGAATTAAGAAATGGAGGAGAAATCTGAATGTAAGTTGTTTAACTTTTTAAATAAAATAGAAGAACCACAACCTCTAAAACATTTTATAGTCGGTTGCAATACTGTGGGAGATAGATGAGATTTTTTCTGGAACATTTCCTAACAATACTGCGAATCTTCTAACATTTGTCACGACTTACACTCCTCGTCGGAAACAACGCCATCCTTGTCACTTTATTTAAAAAAAACAAAGATGGCGATATGTTATACAGGCTGTTTCAACATTAAAAACCTATGGTTGATTTTAAAACTTATAAATTCGATGTGTGTGAAGTGGGCGGTGGTCCCGTGTCGAGCCCGGTGGGCGCGGGGGGCGCGGGGGGTGCCGGGGGCGCGGGCGTGGAGTCCCAGCTGCAGCAGCTGCAGCGCCAGCAGCAGTACCAGCGGCTGCAGCAGCTGCAGGCGCAGAGGGACCACGTCGCGCACCATCATGCAACACTCAAACAGGTTTAATACCACA
>QDHC01003604.1:515879-530882 GCA_013186455.1 Papilio dardanus tibullus | reverse complement strand
TACTTTGGCGAGTCTGGTCGCCGTTTAGTCGTTTGGCCTGTATAAAATAAAAAAAAATGTCCTTACCCTATTACCTGTAAATACTGACAAACTTCAGTACATTAGACGTAAGTCTGCTCTTAGTAGAAGCGAATTGAAAATGTGCATTTTGCTATTATTTTTGACAATAACTCCAGAACCCCATAACAATACAATTACATTCATTTTTAAAAAAATAAGTAAAGATCTTTCCAACGATATATGGCTCGTTGCTGTTGACTAGGTAGACCAAAGTCCTTAGGGCTCTGCCCATCGTCTTTTTATGAATATAACAGTAATAACGCTGATTCTCGTTTCGGAATAAAGCAGTAAAATTTCAGATGCAATAAAAAACGAAAATATTGGAATAACATTTATTTTTACTTCATAAACAGCGCAAGCGAATTATTCCTCGAGAAAGGAACATCGCCGCGGACTACGAAATAAACATACTTCTAACATTCATACGCTAATGGAATTTACAGTCATAGTCTTTATTAACTTACAATACATTTTATATAACTCGATAAACTTATAACAATATATATAAATAAAGTATATAAAGCATGTAAGAGATTACGATTTGATAATAGCTTCGTAAGCTTGGAATACGCATGTGGCGACCTCGACGGCGCGCGACTTGAGGCTGAGCGTGGCCTCCGGGTTGCCCGGCTGCAGCTTCAGCTCCAGCAGCACCCAGATGTTGTTGATGAGCTTGAGGGACTGGTACAGCATATCCTGGCCCTCCACGTTCCTCTTGGCGATGGTGAACACGTTGTTGAGGGTCATCTTGTGGGCGAGGGCGTCCGCGCCGCCGATCACGCCGGACAGCGTGTGCTGCACCTCGTTGGCGGCGGGGATCTCCTTCCAGGTGGTGAGGAAGACGCGCTTGTCGAGCTGCCCGTCCTCCGCGAACAGCACGTGAGCCGGGATCAGGCACGCGAAGTAGAACACGTCCACGTTGTTCTTGATAGCCACCTGCATATACACTAACTCTTTAAACCATTCATAATACAAGCACATGAAGCATTTCTTCGATAACTCTACGGCTTCATTAGACTGATTTACCGCGATAAATAGCCTTGAAGCAAAATTTCCGGTTTTATTGCGAACTCGGTCTAATGAAGCCATAAGGTAAGAAGTAGAAATAAGAACGTAAACAATATTAGCTTCTTAATTGTTTAAGTTTTCGTGAGAGTAGTAAATAAAAACGGCTGCACTCGTCCCTGAAGAGCTTCCGCCAAGTTAGAAACTAGTCCGTACCGATAGTAATAAATAATATAAATAAAGTAATAGCTTTTTATTTACATACTTTTATCCGACTTCCAAAATGAGGAGGTTTTCAATTAGTCTGTATGTATTTTACGATTGCATTTTGTAGTTAAAAAACTTAATTTTAGTTTAGCTTTAATAGTTTATTTGTGGCAAATATGGATCCTTTTTTTGGTTATAGGTCTCCTTGTATTTACTCGTATGCAGCCGTTTTTATTTACTAAAAAGGTAAGGTAAAGTTCTAACAACGATGGGTTCCATTTTCCTTCACTCCACGACTAGCGCGTATTTTGAATACACATATCTTTGAATNCACGCGAAGTAGAACACGTCCACGTTGTTCTTGATAGCTACCTGCATATACACTAAATCTTTAAATAATTCATAATACATGCACATGGACCTACGGCTTCATTAAACCGATGTCTCGCGATAAGTGGCCTTGATGCAAAATTTCCGGTTTTATCGCGAACGCGGTCTAATGAAGCCATAGGGTAAGAAGTAGAGAAATAAGTAGAAATAATAAAAACGGCTGTACTCGTCCCTGAAGAGCCTCCGCCACGTTAGAAACTAGTCGGTACCGATAGTAATAGCTTTTTATTTACATATTTTTATCCGACTTCCAAAATGAGGAGGTTTTCAATTAGTCTGTATGTATTTTACGATTGCATTTTGTACTTAAAAAACTTAATTTTAGTTTAGCTTTAATAGTTTATTTGTGGCAAATATGGATCCTTTTTTTGGTTATAGGTCTCCTTGTACTTACTCGTATGCAGCCGTTTTTATTTACTAAAAGGTAAGGTAAGGTTCTAACCACGATGGGTTCCATTTTCCTTCACTCCGCGACTAGCGCGTATTTTGAATACACATATCTTTGAATTTCTTTTATTTACTATTCTTATCTTATAATAGTTAGTGTCGCACCTGTAGGTTGTTGAGGGGGTCCATGCGCTGCACGGGCCCGGCGGCGGCGAGCGGCAGCGCGGCCTCGCTGCGCCCGCCCGCAGACACCACGCCCACGGACAGCGCGCCGCCGGGGTACACGCCGAAACTGAGCAAATATTATTATGTTATTACGAAAAAAAAAATAGAAAAATAAGCTTTATTTACTAAATTAGTACATTCGTTTATAGGCTACAAGCTTTAGCCAAATAATAATAATGTAGTTTCTTAATTGTATTCTTTTAAAATCTGCTTAGTAATTTTGAAATGTATTTCAAAAAATACAAATACAAAGATACTAATCTTCCTCTTTATAAAAGTACTAAATGTTGCTCCGCGAGAAAATATAAAAATAAAGCCTTAATTATTCGGGGATCATGTAGCTTTCTAATAGTACAAGATTTTTTTAAATCGGACCTTAGATTTTGAGCTATTTCAAGAAATACAAAAATACGAATATTTTCTCATTATAACCCTAAGACTTTATTATACTGATGTCACGCTAAAAAGTGCCTTACGGTGAAGCAAAATCTCCATTTTTATCGCGAATTCGGTCTAATGAGGCTGTAGTGTTATGGTAAGTGTAATAGTACCTGTTCTTGTTGAGCTGTATGGCGAAGCCGGTCATGGCCTGCATGGCCTTGTTGGTGAAGGTCATCTCCATGCGCGGCTGCCCGCCCTGCCGGCTGAACGTGCCCCAGATCTCCAGACCTTATCCCCACATAGCACAATTAAGCAAATACTAAACTTCAATGTCGGTTTTATAATCACAATCAGTCAATTTTATATTTTATTTATATTAGACACAGTAAAATACGCAAATACAGCCGAACGTGGATAAACGAAAACTGGATTAGTGAGAAACTTCTATAAGCGAGACATATATTGCGGTCCCTTGGACTTTCCGTTATCTATTGTAGGTTCGACTGTATACCATTAACATTATCTATAAACGCACTGCATTTGTCTGAAAGTTTTTGTCTAGATTTTTAACAGTAATTTAATGAACTTTTTTCTTCACTAAGGCTGTCCCTTAACGAGACATACCTTTCCCCTTGTCAGCGGGCAGCCAGCACTGCTTGGGCGGTACGTAGGAGGCGGGCGCGGCCGCGGCGCCGAATATGTCTCCCAGCAGGCCCGTAGTGGTCGCCGCCGCCGGCTCCGCGCCGCCGCCCAGCTGACATACACATATTATAATTACACTAGGAAAAAAACTAACGGCCCAATATAATAGTTGTAAATGCAAAGTACGCAGCATATAGTATAAAACAAAGTCGTTTTCACTGTCCCTATATCCCTATATATGCTTAAATCTTTAAAACTACGCAACGGATTTTGATACAGTTTTTTAATACATAGTGATTGAAAAGGAAGATTTATATGTATAACTAGCGACCCGCCGCGGCTTCGCACGGATGCAATTATTAGTACGGCTGTTTACTATGTTCAAAGTTTTTCTGTAATGTATTTATTATCAGCATTGCACGCGTGCGAAGCCAAGGCGGGTCGCTAGTCTAACTAATATTATAGCAAATTTGGATGTTTGTTTAAAAGTCAGAAAGGACTAATCTGATCTCGATAACATTTTGCACAGATGTAGAATAGTTTGGAAGGACAAATAGGCTACTTACTGCCCCGTCTAATTTCCCACAAGGGAAGTCGCGGGCGGTAGCTAGCGTTATAAATATAAATTAGTATAGAATGATATGTAACTGACGAGGACGTCGAGGTTTCCAGCGAGCAGGTCGACGTTGGAGGCGGGCGCGGCGGCCGGCGGACCCGAGATGTCCATCGACAGCAAGTCCCCTATCAGAGACTCCTGCGCACAAACATACAAAAAAAAATTAAATAAAATTACTAGTTATCAGCTTATAGTCGAACTTGGATAAACGAGACATTGGTAAGAAAACCCTCTTTAAATCTTAAGTCTTGGTCTGGTCGCAAGGACCTTCTTAAGCGAGAAATTTGGATTAGAAGCCTCAGTAGACACGTAAAATATCGCGATTCCTTGCAATCTCTTTTATTCGTTACACTGTAATAGTAAGGATCTTCGTATACAAGACTGCACAATAGTTAATGTATAAAAAGCTTATGTAATATGTCACATTTTGTAAGTCCCTTAGATACTAAATTCGTAGATTCGCGTATCCGATGAAGTTAAGAAAAGTTATAATAAAAGTAGTTAATTCTCCATAACCCTACGGCTTCATTAGACCGAGTTCAGGATAAAAACGGCGAATTTTGCTAGGGCTAAGTCCGTTTTTATCGCGAACTCGGTCTAATGAAGCCGTAGGGTTACAAGGTGTAACTGACCTGGTTAGGGATGACTGTGGGTTGCTGCGGCAACGCCTCCTCGGTGACGGCGCCGCGCGACGGCAGGGACTTGCGCACGCCTGCGCCGCGACCTGACACAAACATTATTATACTCAATAAAATTTAAATAGTACAATGCTAAAAATTAAAAAAAAAACGCGGTTATTTTTCATAGTTTAAGTCTTTTTAGACTCCGATCGCTCCTTAAAGGTAAGGTAAGGTTCGACCCATGATGGGCTCCATTTTCCGCAACTCCACGACTAGCGCGTATTTTGCGTATACACATATCTTTGAATTTCTTCGCCAAAATGTACAGGTTACTGCAGTTTACAAGTCAAGAGCTAAACCCCTGAGCCACCGACGCTCTTGGCGGTCCTGATCGCTCCTTCTTTGGACTTCCAAAAAGGAGGAGGTTATCAATTCTTTCTTAATTTATTTTTCAATCACTTCGGATAAAGATATCCAAGAATATTATTACAACAAGTTTAAAAGTCGCTTTTGTTACGTACCTTCAACGAAAGCGGTGGGGGGCTTGTGGTAGACGGATGCGAGCGATGCGATGTGGCAGATGAGCTCGTCCAGCAGCGTGGGCTCCAGCAGGTCAGTCTCCTCGGAGATGAGCGGCTTGTCCGCCAGCACCACCTCCTTGGCGGCCGCGGGGTCCGTCGACAGCAGCCGCCAGTAGATGAAGCCGCGGTCCCTGACAGAAGATTACATTGTACCAACTATTAAAACCTTCAGTATATTTCTTTCCAATCTAAATTAGAAAAAAATAACAAAATGTCATTTCACTGTTTCCTGGTTTTCACAAAAATACAAAAAAAAAACGATGTATGTACCTGAGGTCCAGTTTGGTATATATGCACTTATGGTCCGGATTGGTATGTATTTACCTGAGGTCCTAATTGGTATGTATGTACCTAAGGTCCAGTATGGTATATATGCACATACGGTCCGGATTGGTATGCATGTACCAGAGGTCAGGATCGGCATGAATGTAGCTTAGGTCCGGATTGATAAGTATGTACCTCAAGTCCTGGTTGGTATGTATGTACCTGAGGTCCGGGTTGTCGGAGTCCTGGGTGGCGAGGCTGAGCACGTGCTGCACCAGCTCCTGCGTGTCAGCTGGTCGCTTCAGGAACAGCTTCACCACCGCCGTCAGCAGCTGCAGTTGCACCTGACGACAATACAAGTTAGCGTTACTAATTGCATACTTTCTGGCAAATTTTCGTGATATGCCTCCTGTTAATCTAATTTTGACTCTTTTTTGTTTAAGTGAGAGCTTATTTTTGTATACCTGTGCGTTTTCATCGTGGAATCCTTCAAGGAAGGAGTCGAGCAGCTCGTCCGCGTTGTCGATGCGCTCCGCGTATTCCCCAACTATCCACACCTGGCCAACATATTTACTATTTAACAAAATATTTAAACAAAAACTATTTATGACAACGATAAAGATGAAACGGTTTATATATTTGTGTATATTCCTATAAGATTATGGTGTTTTCTGTTGGGTAAGCAGATCGGTCTATCGGTAAACACACAAATAAAAGAGTATTCCTAGGCAGAGAAAGTTTGTGTTCGATAGACGTTTGTTTATGACTTTTGCTAACTTGTACTAATCCATCTAAACTAGTCGGTTTTAGTAGGTATCTAAATATAAAGTAACTGTTTGTAATTTATTGTCTATAGTAGGTAGTTTCATATTAGATTAGTCGATACGTAACTGTTTCATTGCCACATCTCCCGTGCAATAAAAATACTTTACAGACGGCTACTTAGACTTGTGGTTATTTTAAGTTTCGCAGCAACAAATCAGTTGAATTACTATAAAATTCCATACCATGGATGCCCTGGCTTCAGGTTCATCGAGGGTGTCGAGGTTCTCGCAGAGCGTGCTGATGATGCTCTCGTACTTGTTGGGGTACTTGCGGAAGATGTCCTTGATGACCACGATGGCCTCCTGCACCACGTAGTTCACCTTCGTCTGGATGAGCTCCAGCAGCGTCGACACGCAGCGCTCCGCTGACGGCTCCACCTACACCACCTCGCTCTTATGCTTCGGCTTCATTAGACCGAGATAAAAACGTTTTTATCGCGTTCCCGGTCATGGTCATGGTCGAGCCCAAACTTGAGTCTGTTTTTGTCGCGAACTCGTTCTAATGAAGCTTGCATCCTTTACAGTCTTTAATGTTTTTTCTTCATCTATTTACTTTCTCACTTAATTGATTACTAAGTGAGACTTTTAGTGTAGATTTACTAGAGGACCACTTACTTATGGCTTATTTTATCTTAAACATTCCCTAAGTAACTAAATAAAGCTTAATGCCTATCGCCCTTCATTTCTAACCAAATATAAAGATAAAAAATTATTAGATTTTTATGATTAACTAGCAGTTCGTGACTTCGTCCGCGTGGAATTAAAAAAAATATCTATTTTTATGACCAGTTTCCAGTGACGTACCTTGATAGCGCACCTGCCTATAGCGCGCACGGCCTTCCTGACGAAGTCCACATCGACCTCCGTGGCGTACTCCTTGAGCTCGCCGAGCACCTGCGCGATGTTGGCCTGCGAGGCCAGTCGGATCATGATGTCCAGCTTCTCCAGCTTCACGTAGATCGGGTCGTTGTACTTCACGAAGAACACCTGGGTACAAGATAAAGGTTAAGTGAACAAAGCACATTTAAGAAAATAAAATTGTACTAACATATTCTTTGAAGACCACATTTAGTGATATAATTTAGCCCAACATTATCAGCATATTTTTCTTGTTTCAAACCTATAATATTTTTTCCGTCTATGTCTCACAGTCATCAACCAAACCACATTAATTCAATACTGACAAAAAACAATCTTGAGTCTTCCGCCTACCTTTCTATATCACAGACGTGTATACCTTCATCTCATGTTTGAGTATATCCGGTCTCTTCTGCACGACGAGGTTGATGTTCCTGAGCGCGACGTACTGCACCTCGGGCTCCGCGCTCAGCAGCGTCACCAGCGGCGGCGCCAGCTTGCGCGACAGCGTGCCCACCAGCTCCGTGTCCTCTGATACCATCTCCATCAGCTTCATCAGCACCTAAACACGGACGGTCACGCAATTTTGTAGGATATCCTGTAAACTTACATATGGGCGGGACGTAGACATGTGGGCGTGGCTTATAGTGCGCGTATTTTCACTCGCAGTAACCCTAGTGCTTCATTAGACAAATGTCACGCAAAAAACGGCCTTACACCGAAGCTAAATCTCCGTTTTTAAAGCGAACTCGGTCTAATGAAGCTATTGGGTAATTGAAAATAAACAAAAACTATATAGATTTGCTAACAACCCTCAATTAAATTAAATACAATCTTAAATTAAATATTCTTCTCTATGCAAAAGGTATAATTAAAATTAACAAAAATGAAAATAAAATAAGCATTTAAAGCCAGTTACAGATGCTCAGTTATAGCTGTACATTTCAACTACAAAGTTAAAACTGTCATGTGTAGACGAAAAGAGAATGTTACGGTTGAACTGTGCTGTTAAAACTGAAGGTTTTAAAAGGTTTGTAGGTTTAAGATCTATAAAAAATTACATAAGTACAAAAGCTAAAAAGAATTAATAATTAAATATTCTTGTATACCTTAACAGCGGAGAGTACAACAGCTGCGTTGGCGTGCGCGAGGCGCGGCGTGATGCGCTCGCAGATGGAGTGCGCCTCGCGCGCGTCCTTCGGCGAGTAGTTGGACAGCGCGTCCAGGATGAACACCTGCCCCCACTCCGTGCACTCGTTCAGCGCCGTCAGCAACTTGTTTATTGTCGGCGCGTTCATCTCTACAAGGAAATACATCACCATCAGGCAGGCAGGATAAAAGTCTCCTTCCGCACGGAACTATAAAAAAACAAGTAGCCTATGTGTTCTTCCAGATTGTTCTTCATCAAGACCAAATTTCACCAAAATCCGTTAAGCCGGAGATAACTTTAGAAAACATCTATTCATTCATCATAAGTTTCGCATTTATATCTTCAGTTCACTTTAGGGTCGGAACCAGCCCTAAAGTTAAATGTGACAAAACTATGCTTACCCTATAAAGAAACATTGACTCACCAACGAGTGGTTGTCCTGAGACACTAGCTTCATTGATCTCGGAGAGTGCGGCAACAGCGTTAGCCACCACCATTGGGTTGGAGTCACTCAATAGATCCTTCAATTGATCTAAAAATCCCTACAAAAAATATGGTTATGAAAATCTACACTAATATTAAAGAAGAAAAAATTGAATTTATGTATGAAACAAACTCAAAAACTACAGGACCAAAAATATTTCTTTACAATAGTTCCTGAGTTTCACAAGTTTAAATATTGGCTCGTATAACACAGAAATGTTATACAACATGTCTTTAAACTGATTTACCTGGTCTTCAACCATACTAGATGATATATCATATAATTTCGCAACGCAAACCGCAGCCGTCTTCCTCACATATGGGTCTTCATCTTTGAGACACTTGCGAAGTGGCTCACACAGATACTCCGTGATTTTGTCAACTCGGATGCAACCCATTGTCCGGACGGCCAGAGCTCGGATCAGTGGATTTGAGTCTTCACAATCCTACGGCCAGTAAACCATTAATAGTATAGTGCAAGCTATTCATTGACTATAGAAGCTATGCCTAGAAGCAATTTGCAGTACAAATTCGCTATTCTTATGAAACTGATATGAAATACTTAACTAAAGCTGATAGAGATATTAATATTATAGCAAATTATAATATATTTGACTGCATTTTGTAAAAAAAGCGTTTTAAAATCCAATGGGAATTATGTACTGTGGAAATATCAATATTTGTTTGGTGTGAATATTTTTATACTTGTACGCTGTTTATATTGTTTTAGCAGTTACTTGTGCGTGACGTCACAGCAGTGTTCATGATAATGTGACAAAACAAAATAGAAAGAAGCCACACAATAACTAGGGTAGCTGCACTAATCCTTTTATTGGACTCTTGTCTATGTTTTAGGAACAGCAAATTTCTACCAAATGGTACTGATAAATAGCTTATGTGCTTCTAATAAATGAGGCATGGAATTCATATTTGTATCAATTTTATATTTCAGCTTATTATTTTATAATGTAGATTTACACATCTGTGTGCTAGTGTTGGGTAGAAATGTACCGTGCAAATGTATTTAGCCATGCAGAGGTTTATTTTGTATTTATATGTGATACTTTGTTTATTTAAAACGGCTAAAAACTCATGTGTAATTTTCAGTGAACGGTACCAACTACTTTCGAACTCTTCGGGTGTCCATCATCATCCATGGATTCCCGAAGAGCTCGAAACTAGTCGGTACCATTCACCGAAAATTACACGTGAGTTTTTAGCCGTTTTAAATAAATAACGTATAATAATGTTTCACGAAAGTTTTAACAATTTATATGTGATATATTATTTAAATGTGTAAATCTACAGATGGATGATTAATTATTTTTTTTTGGATCGTTTAAATTACCTTAACAAGCTGGTATGTTGGTAGATCCTTCCACCCATCATAATATGGTACAGTAGACATTAAAACGATAAAAAAGACAAGTCACACACACACAGATATCTACACTACGCTTACTGACAAACATATTTATACTTAAATATATAATATGATACTTTTGAAAGTTCCATGCTCAATTGAAAATATTTATCTTAAATAACACTTTAAAATAACTTTTATTATTTAATCATTAAATATTATTAGACATATTTAAAAACCTTTATAATTGCAAATATGCAAATTAAAAATAAAAGCTTAGTCATAAAATCTTCCCAACTGAATTTATATCTAAAAAATATAACTAAAATTAATTATAAAATACATAAAATCGAAAACATACCTTAACAAATGTGTTAACGGCCATAATAGCCATATCAGGTTGAGATTTGGCATAATTCATGAGATATAAGTAGACCAGTTTCTTCAGCTCCAGATTGTCAGTTTGCATGCAGTTGACAACATCGGGGAACAGAGCTGAGACATCCTTACCAACTGTCATAGAAGCTATGACCTGCATTATAATGAAAAATATTAATTTCTTGTAGTAATTCTGATATAAAATGCTTAACATACTGCTTACCATGACTTCTGAGTTTTACTAAATGATGCTAGAAAAAGTTCAATATGGTTGGGGACTGTGTGTTTGCAATTTTATAACAAAAAAGTAAGATTTATAATAATTAATTTATATGTAACTTTAAACTTTCGTGATTTTTAGTAACATATTGTTTGAAAGAAACGGGATTCCTACTACGATAGTCAGCCCGTGACCATGACGCATGCAACTGTGCCGAAATATTGGGAGGTCTACAGCTAAATAGTGGTAAGAATCCCGTTTCTTATTAACAATATGTTTATTTATATGTTTCAGAAGTCTATAAGACCATATTAGACAATTAACAATGATGATGTAACAATAATTTTATACACTAAGAGGAATTTAATGTATTTTTTAAAATAATAGTACACATCATCAATGATTCATATCAACCATTGGTAAATCAATAGGTTTCCAATTTCATTGATCTTGCATGTTCTATGTTATTTTTTCTTATGATCATTTCTAAACGACTGTATATAGAAATTGTTGAAATGCAGTTAATACTCTATAAATGCAAGTTTTATGTAGCATCAACTTACCTTCTTTACTGCCTCCTTCTTTTTTTCTTTCTTATCGCTGTTCAATTCAGATTTCAATTCGAAAATCTCACCCTTTTTGGTGGTTGTAAAATACTTTGAATCAGTCATTTTGGTGATAAATCAGCGATGTTAATATTTATAATTTCACCTGGTAAATAATTTTATTTCATGTAAAAACAGATCCTCGAAAAATCAATAATTTCAACGAATAACAAGTGACAGTTTAGTTTCTTACTCCTATCGTGGTACAAATTTATGCAACTATACGAAAATTATATTTGTAATGTATAAATACCAAAAACGAAAATGATTTTAATAAAATTTTAAAAATCTTTATAACCCACTAAATACACTTTTGACAGATTTGAAGGGGCGTAATCATTTTTTTTAATACTTCAAATCAAACTTCAAAATTCTTACGTGGTGTTGCTGCAGTCATAAATGCTCTTTTCACTATGGTTTTAAAATACTTATACTCTGTGATAGGTTGATTAAAAATATTTATGAGGCCATAAAATCTCAAAAAAAAAAAAATATGTCATGGACCAAGAAGAACTAGATAGGTTTCTAATTATTATTATTATTTCTTTGTAGACGACATGGATAACTGACTTTTATTTGTTTGTCTATCTGACTGTATTTTTTGTCTAAACAAAAGAAATCGCATACGGAGAAAGGGACCACAGATCTATGTCAGCTCTAATTCACACAGCCGCTTTTTCCATGCCTGCTAAAAGTCATTTTAGAGCGATCGTATGAGCGAGGGCGTTAAAAAAGTGCCAATGCCAACGTTAATAAAGCTACAGTGTGAATGCAGGCTGACTGTGTTTGTCACGTTACGTATATTTTGTATAAATGTGTCTCACTCGCTATCGGTAAGAATGTCTCTTTATAAGATTTTTTGATTCTCTTAATATATCTATCGTCAGGTTTTTTTCTCTTTTTCCTTTTCTTAGTCTAAGTTGGTTTTGCGTATCAACAAACGTAGAAAAATTAGAAATAAAAAGGCAATATTTTGTATATTTGTTACTTTATTAAATAATTTCATTTTACAACCAATATTGAATGAAGTAACATTTCATCACATTATCGTTACATTACATTATAAATTATAGACATATATATTAATATATTATAATTGCGATTACAGACACTCAGTTACATACACGTATGAGGTTTCTAGATAAATGGAGTTACAATTACATGGAGTATAATTTAGACTACAATATATATTTGCTAAAATTCATGAAAACGAAAGAAGCATATGGAAGAGGAATTTCAATAACTATTAAATACCTATTAGATATGTTTGATTTTCTAAGAAAAAAAAAAGCAACAACTTTCGTGTAACAAATAAATCATAGTATAACAGTCTGATCACACGAATAATTACAAATTAAATAATAAAATGTTTGTCGTCTAGTTATTTACAATAGTTAGCTAACTAAATAACAATCAACCTAATATTACGTCGAGTCCCCACTTGTATATCGTCTGAATACTGACTGTGCAACAATGAATACATAAACAAATCAGTAATGATATCTACGTGAAACACATCTAAGCTAAATAAATAAGTCGAGGCCTTGTTTGTGACGCGCTGGCGCTACTCGTATCCAATTCACAATATATTATAAAACATAGCCAAGATGTATAAGGGATATTCTTTTGGAATGCATAAATACTTTACATACAATATCCTTATAGCGCTTCATTCAACTTGGCTATACACGAGCGCCATCTGTCGTCAGCAAAATATTGTTAAAATCGATTTCATTTCAGTTCATTGTGTCACTTGGACACTTTATTTGTCAGTCAATTAAGTTTCCCTTTAAGCATATTTGAACCGCTACTTCTAATATTTGAGCAGATTAAAAAATCCTGAAGTTTAAACATGTTTGCCAATAATTTAAGCAGCTTTATACGTATATATTAGCCCAAAAGTTATTATACCATTTCTAAAAGCATCAGCTTTCTTTCCTAAGATTTTAAGAAATCGCACAATAAATCATATTACCACACTAACGATTCAAAAATGGAAAATACCTACTCTCATATAAATTTCAGAAAACTTATGTTAATCATGGCAGACCGTACAAGAGCCGTAATATATCACTATTGTCCATACACTCGCGGATAACACCTTCCACGTTGACACTTGAAGAAATATTTTATGACAGTTGTTTAATAGATCTTTAATCTTTGACGTTTCGACAGCTGTTTACATATTTTTAATCTTTGACATTTTTGACAGCTGTCTAAAACATAGACAATATTTTTTTTAGCTACGTCGTCGATTTTCTTCCAGTTTTCAAGGTATCAAGAGGCGTAGTGTCCCGAGTGTCTATTGCAGCGCGAGCGTGTCGCGGTGCCGCGAGCAGAGCGCGGCGCACAGCAGGGGCAGCGCGCCGAGCAGGCCGGCGGCGGCGGGCGCGGGTTATGCGAACGACTCCTTCGCTGGGCTCTGCGGCTTCGAGCCCACGGAGCCCGCGCTGCTGCGGCTCTGACGACCCTCGGGTGTCTGCGATCTGGATAACATAAATGTGTTGTATCACAAATATAAAAATTGTAGTTGTAATGTTGCCAGTGATAAGAAAAAAATCTTTATTAGGAATAAAAGTTGTACATATAATAATTAATACAACTATCTTCTGTCCGGTATCGTTCTCGATGCAAAGGTACTCATCACACTTCCGTCGCCGCGCTGAATGGCAATGGATAGCTTTTTCACCAGAATAAGGGAAGAATAAGAAAATATTCAGGGTTGCCAGGATTTTGTGTCAAAACAAGGAACGGTTAATTGTAAGACTTTCTTAACTAATTTATTTTTTAAATAGATAAAGAATATAAAGTTTAAATTTAAATAAAATATGATTACTTGTGTGAGTCAAGATGTAGGCTGTTCCTTGAGGGCGCGGAGGGGCTCAGCTTGTGGTTCGCGAGGAAGGTGCCTATCGACTCGTCAGAGCTGTAGCTGTCGTTTTCACTGAAACAAACATATTTTGAAAATTAAATACAAATTAGTCACAATTGGAAAATTGATGAATGGAAAAGTTAATAGAGGAGCGTAGGACATTTTTTGCTATTTGGCAAACACTATAGCAAACGCTTCTAACAAACTTATGTTCAACTTTAAATAATTATGCAATTATTATATTAAAAATTTTTGAAACTAATATTTCCTTGATAGAGTGTGCTCATCTCTTATATGCCCTGCACGAAATCGCTATGCTTTTTTCACTAAGATATAGGATGACTGGTAGATAATGCGACTATGCATTAAGTCCTCCAAGTACTAAGATAGTGTTAAAGTTTCTACATGACAGCTGTTTATAAAAAAACTTATGTAATGTGTAGAACTATTAACGCCGTCAAGTGGCAAAATTTACAAATGATTTCGAAAAGTTGTAGTTTTTAATCGACTTCCAGCAGAAGGAGGTCATCAAGTCAATGAGTTTTTTTATTTGTGTTCATTTTAAGAAGAATTAGACTAGTAGGTTAGATTATATGTTGTTTGCGTATNNNAGACGGAGTCGCGGACGAAAGCTATTATGTGAATGTGAATGAAATGAAATTGAATGAAGTGAAAAACTTATGTGAATGAATTGTACACAATTCAAAATGAAATTAGAAACAAAGATAGATTACAGTCTGTAATAATAAAGGACAGAGAATTGGTCGATAGTTAGTTATATATTCGACGTACCTCCGCCGCCTCCTCCTCGGCGTCATCGAGAGCAGCACGAGCGGTTGCTGCGTCGCGCGAGGCGGTGAGCGCGCGCTCCG
>QDHC01003604.1:478887-500293 GCA_013186455.1 Papilio dardanus tibullus | reverse complement strand
GAAATACACATTATAAAAGCAAAATTTAAACATGATATGAATTGTAGGTCTGATGATTTTTTATCTACACAATGTTGTGATAAATTTCCAAGTTTTTCTACTTTCTAGTTGATAAGTGATAGACTACACAAAAGGTAGTTCAACGTAGAACATTTTTTTATTGTTGACGTCCAAGATAACGAATTTTACTGCTTTGTCGTGCGATTTTAGAACTTCCTATGACTAGTACGTGCATTAATTACTGATTGTTAGAAATAGTTAAGTAGATTTTTTATCTATTTTTTCAAGTCTGTGTAAGTTTATTTTCATGTACCTAATAAACATCTTTACCCCCTTATTCCGAAAAAATGTATAAAGTACCAATAAGTCGTCGATTATACGATACTGGAGGACACTCGGAACTACATAAGATAGACCAGGGGTCTCGTTGGACAAAATTATGTATCATAAGAAGTACCAGGAACAAGGATGTTCTACATATTGGAATACATTCTATGAACGTTCCAGTACCAAACCTTGAAAGTACAACAGTAATAACGCTGATTCTCGTTTCGGATTAAAACGTTACGTGTCTTTTTAGTGTAGTGTCTTATAGTTTGTTCAAGGTAAACAGTCAGTTTAAAATGTCAATTCAAGAGGGCGCTGTAGTCCCAAGTTCTTTACATGTCTAAAGACGTAGAATCGATGTCCAAAGAAAGCGTGCAACACAATGTTCGAGTTGGTCATTCATGTGTGAAGATCGCATGCACAAATCTCGAAATAAAAACGCGTTTCTTAACATTTTCAAGTATTACATTAACATGTTAGATATTTATCAAGAATTATGAAATATATATAAGTTTCTTTACTACATAATATATGATTTTATTGGACTAAATTAAGACTTGAAGCACCTTGGTTAATATTTTCCTTCAGCTTATTTGAAGTCTAGATTCAGAAAAATCAAATTTAAACCTGACCGACCGTAAGCAACAATTAGTTAAGTAAATGTGAAGCAAAAATTAGATGCACAACACAATTAAATTAGCAACAATAATTTCGCAAGCGTTGCTTAATCCCTACGCAAGTTGTTTGCAATCGTAAGAGAAGTAATCCACATGAAAATTAAACATTACGAAGAAGCCAGGATGTAACGCATCAAAAAACTGCATTATGCACTCGACTGTACCGCAGATTGCTACATAATAAACATTAAAAGACATTATATCTCGTTTATAATTCCATCTACAGGATGATGTTAAAAGGTTCTTGTAAGTCTTTTGGATAATTGATTCAAGGTAATCATTATTTTGAAACAGAACTTTATTAAATGTACAATCGCGCAATAATTCCATAAAATATGTTAGTGCGAAATGGTTTTTGCTATTCTAATTTTAATTTAATTATATTTTATCGGACGAAAATAATGACCCAGCTAGTAAAATTATAAAATGATTTTGAAAGCGTAATTCCAATTTGTAACAAAGAATATACAATACGTTTTATTTGCACTTTTTATTTAATGAAGTTATTAACAAGTGGGTAAAATTGTGAACATTCATATTCTAATAAAAGTAATCTAATTAATAATAATCAATCTACAGTAATATGATAAAGAGAAAATGTTTGTATTTTTGTTTTGTTATGTATTGAAATAACTCTACTATTGCTGGGCCCATTACAAAAATTCTTTCATCTTTAGAAAGCTACTTTATCCCCGAGTAACATAGGCTATGTAATATGTAATAATGTATGTAACATAGGAGTAATATATGTTTTTTTAGTTCCACGCCAACGAAGTCGAGAACAACAGCTAGTTACTAATACAACAATGAAATCTCATCGTGTCTTTATTATCCCAGCAGTTGCTCGCGACTTCGTCCGGGTGGAATTAAAAAATACAGCCTGTGTTACTCGGCTATAGTGTAGCTTTCTAATAGTGAAAGAATTTTTAAAATCGGCGCAGTAGTTCTTGAGTTATTTCAATACATACAAAAATACAAAGTTTCTCTCTTTATAATATTAGTATAGATAGGAAAAGCTGCGGCATAAAGCTACATTCTCGAGACAAGAACTAACGAGGATACATTATAGAAGTTTTTACAAAGCATCAAAGTCCGGAAGCTCGGGTGTAATAAAGGGCGCAGTTTTTACAACATTATAGTAAATTGAATCTAGCTTAATGATATTTAGATTGACTTCACAATTTCTATCGACTTACTGATTGAAAAGAAAATGATAAATGAGACATTCCTTGACAGATTGATTTAGAAAATAAAATAAGATACTAGAATATAAAAATCTACGTCCTACAATACTATTAAAAACTGTAACGTGATAACAAAGATTTTAGCAAAATGCATTTATAATAATTAAGCCTTGTTCACACCAGGGGGTTACCCAAAGTATCTTTCGATTGGCGATACCGCTGGAATCGACATGAATGTATGAAACTGACAATGACATTCGATAAGTTATGTGCTCGTCACGTGATACATCGAACGTCATTGTCAGTTTCATACATTTTTGATGTTCGCTATCTTTTTTTTTATATTACAAAGTGGCAAGCGAGCGAGCGGCCACCTGATGTCGCTGAAATAGCGAAGCGACCGCTGCCCATAGGCATCTGCAATTGCAGATGCGTTGCCTACCCTTAATCTTCGAGGAGGAGACGCACAGCAAGAGGAATTATCCTCTCTGTATGCGTCCCCTCCCCCGGAAAATCCACTTCCTCTTCCCATCACTTCCTTGTAGGAAAATGATAGGAAGGGAAAGTGGATTAAAATTAAGCCTCCGGCACCACACTCGTCAGACGAAACACAGAATAGCTTCCATTTGACGCCTGTCTCCTGTGTGGTCGTGGTATTTCACCGGGTGAGCCGGACAATTCGTGCGAAGATCTTAAAGCGGGATCTATCACTGTTAATCTAATTGCTTTGTAGCGCATGTACTTTGGGTAAGCTCCCTGGATAGTATTTTAGACGAGTAGCAAGTATCCGAACAAAGAATTTACTAATGTAGTCTTCTAAAATGTTGCTGTTCGGAGACGTTCAGTTACTAAAATATTCGACTAAAGTGCTATCCTCGTGCGTACAAGGGTTAATAAATATTAGTATTTTAAGCTACTGGAGCTACTTATTGTCAAATAACATTGAATATTAGTACCTCGTACTAACCAGTACACCAAGAGAAATAGAGCGTAACTAAACGCTGTCCCAACCGCTACATGGCTATTTGGGAGTGACGGTTTTGGGTCATATACACGAGACCTACACAAATATGAGATGTATGTTGAACACAACCGGTTTCCACTGCCGATACATCTGCGTAATAACATATCAAGTCAGTACTTTTAAAGAGTGTTGTTTTAATGTTATTCGGGAGTGGAAGCCCACGATCAGAATACTTCGACACGAAGGCTTTAAAAATGTTGCATGTAATTTACATTAGCGACCCGCCCCGGCTACGCACGGGTGCGAATCGGAATAATGATGATCCTAAATACTGCAGTGTTTGCAATGTAAGCGCTAAAAATGTGTTAATTTACGACATCATATTAAAAACCTCTAAATTATCAGTGTTACTCTACTATATTGTGAATGTATTATACATGAAAACCTTCCTTATGAATAACTCTATCTATTAAAAAAAACGCATCAAAATCCGTTGCGTAGTATTAAAGCTTATATAGGGACAAACATAAAAAACCGTTATTGTTTTATACTATGTAAGGATAAGTATTATTCAATATCCCCTTTTAATTATTTTTTAGTTTTAATTTGCATCCAAATTTTCTTTACTATTGTTTATGGTGCCATCTAAGGATGTTGCTTGTCAAATGGCAGAGCTGATTCCTCGCGATACTGGCTGCGCCTAGTGCGAGGACCCTGAATCAATTTGTTCTAGGTATTTCAGATGACAGCGGTCGTGTTCCACGGGGAGACCCCATGACTTCCCGTTAACGCTGAGACCACTGTGGGGTTTTGATCGGTGCAAGCCCGACATATAATTTATCCCTATAAAGATAAGCATGCTTTAGGGAATTTCCCATGTCAAAAAAAGCATTTCAGATGACAATACATCATTTTTTTGTCATATTATCTTCATTAAGCGCTCGATTATACTTAAACCATTCAGTTCTCGAATTAGCAGTAATAATTTGTTTTAAGTCATGTTTTTATCATAAAAAGCTAGTAACAATACGCATCTTCATCAATTAATCTTAGAACAGGTGCACATGTACTTTATAACGGGGCTCGTTACCATCCATATGTATGGAGGCAACAGTTTTTATTTAACAATACGGTTACTGGTAGTATTCACTTATTAATGCACTGCAGTAATGAGTATCAATTAAGCTTGATATACAGTCAAACCTCTATAAGCGAGACCTGGATAAGCGAGAAAAATATTGCGGTCCCTTGAACTCTCGCTTATGCAGTACTGTATTACTTAAATATTGAATGGTTTTAAAGTAAATAAAATGTCTGAAACTAAACAATACTTCAAAATATATTTCAGCAATATGGAAAAAAATTTCAACGTTTACAGTCGAATCTGGAGAAGCGATAAACCTTTATAAGCGAAAACCCTGATAAGAGAGAAACCTCTATAAGCAAGACAAATATTGCAGTCCCTTGAACTATCGCTTATGCAGGTTCGACTGTACCCAAAAATCGTTTATGCCTAGATCGTAACATGGCATAATATTCGGAAATACTTTAACTAACTTTAACTTTAGACATTAGCGTCAAATACATAAATCTAATTCGAGTGTAATTTACTTTTAGTTCTCATAAAATAAATTCCCATCATCTTTAAAATAAAATAAAATCAAAAATTCTATCCGATGCAATGGTGGATTACGGAGCGTAACGCTGCAGCCAGATTGACATAATAAAAAAGATGTAATTTATAAAAAGTTGGGCAACTCGACAGGTGCACCTTCACAATGACAGGTTTGGGAGAAGAGGACAAAAAGTCATCGCATCTAATTCGGTAATTTGGTCACGCAGCATTCAGTAGTAACCCTACAGCTTCATTAGACCGAGTTCGCGATAAAAACGGACTTAAGCCGAAGGAAAATCACCTTTTTTAAGCCGAATTCGATCAAACGAAGCTCCCGTACTCAGATTTATGACTTCAATAAGTGGTCGAAATCTAGACTAAATGACTGATTAGTATACGATATACGTTATGACCATAACCTTTTACGAGTTATGTTGAAGAGAGTTAATAATTATTTTTTTAATAAATATTCTTATTTACCGACTAAAATATAAAAAAAAATATATGAGTGTGAGTATTTATTTAACACATTTAAAGTCAATATTTTGATAAATCAACTAAACTATTCGATCTAAACAGCAAAGAAGTCGTCAATATTTCTAATTTCTCACCCTACGGTTTCAACAGATCGATGTCACGCAAAAAACGGGCTTTAGCTGGAACAAAATCTCCGTTTTTTCCACGAAATCGGTCTAATAGCCATATGGTAAAACATTGAAGTGCATATTTACCCTATTAATTAAATAAATATTAGTACTAGTACTTACTAGACTTCCCTTCATTCGTGAACACTCAATAAAAAGCACAAAACACCATCTCGTTTAATCTACATCTATATTTTAATCTTAGGACGAGCGATGTTAACAACACTGCTATTTAAACTGAACATTACTTTAAAAAATACGCTATATTTACATTAATTATAATAATACCGGTATCAAACATTCCCTTTATTTACAATTACCCGCAATATTTTTAATTAACGTAACACCAATAGAAGAATAATCAATGAAAGTTTATTTTCCGGTTTTATAAAACGAAACAAATAAAATGTCCATATTCTACTTTCTTCGATATATTATAAACATAATTTTTCCATTAAAAGTCTAGATTTAATTTGAATAATAAAAGTATCATCGTAATCTTACGTATAAAGTTGTTAAATTGTAAACAATACTACTATAAACCAACTATAACCTTTCACTTACTGTTACATTTGGAAAGTCATTACTACACAGGAATGCGGATAGTGATAGCTATCTCTGCTTATACCTACTCAGTGCAGAGCTAGCAGACACTACCGATAACGAAGGTATACAATGTCTGTTATTACATACACTATATTGTACTATTCTGTAGTAACAAGAAACTATTCGAGCAAGAAATTGACAATACGAAGTTTACCATTTTCTTTTGTCTAATAGGATAAAGTGTCCTAACATCCCGTGTCTGTTTGTCTCTTTCTATCATTTAAAAATCATATGCAGTTAATATCAACAATTTTAATGATTCAATCTGAGCACAGCATTTCCTATATAATTACTACGTCCATATCGGGAGCATCTGTCGGGGCATTGAACTGTTTCACTTCACGACAGTAAAACCGGGATATAGAGATGGGCGTTGCACACAATGCTTATCGTGGTTAAGATAACCTTAAAGTATAGGTTAGTTTTTTTATAATGCTTGTTCCTTTTCCCAGTGACAGTCTTATAATCATTATGAAAGTAGAATTTAATGCAACTCTTTATTTCGATAGGAAACAAAAAACAGCGCTGTGTCCCGCACCCGTGCACCTTGTTACAGATACCTAAAATTATATTCTGCGTAGCTTCTGTAAGTGTACCTGTGCTTGCTTGAGCCTGTGCTCCGTCCTGTGTACAGCGAGGAGCGGCGTGACCCGCACCAGCAGCCTCCACCACGGCCAGTCGCGCACCGCCAGGAACGCTCGTACGTTACGCTGCACGCATCTGAAGGTGCACACAAAAATATATCATAAAATTACTAACATTACGAGTCAATTTAGTTTACTGTGCTTTAAAACATTTCAGTGTTAACTCACCGTGCTGCAGTGTGCTGTGTCCGCAATCGCTCAGCACGCCGCCGCGCCAACAAGCCGCGTGCGCGAGCCTGCAGGCGCACCAGCACGCGGGCGAGCGCGGCGTCGCGGCGAGCGTCCAGACCGCCCACCACGCCGCCGCGGAACATAATCTGCAACAACACAAAACATTAAATTAATATCATAGAAAGAAAACAACAGTATTACCCACCATTGGCTATGTCGTTGGAAAATTGTGACCGCCGTCAATTTGTAATTTGTCCACGCAAATTGTAAAGACTCGGCAAATAGCAAACAGAACGAATTCATTCATAAACTGTCACTAGCGGCATTACACTATAAAAACACGGACTTTGGTACTATTCATTAAACTGTAAATCTGATATGAAAAACCTCTAAACACTCGATTGTAAGAAACGTAAAAGAAATATCAAAATCGCTTGAACAGTTCCGGATAAACAAATCTCAAATTTAATCTCATTTAGGTGTATAAAAAGTACTTAAATCTTTTTATATCTTTAAAATGTACAATTATACAGTAAATAAATGAAAACAAACAGCAATAGTGATAGTGGCTGGCCTAGTTTGTTGGCGGCGCGTGGCCACGATGAGCATTGTCAAGTCTCGCTCATAGATCTGGCCCACTTACCGCCTCCGTAATGGCCACCTGACCACTTATTCACAATTAGATGATTCGTTTGAACTCTTTATAAATAAATACCTATTTTAAAATGAAGATTAATTTGAAAACTGGTAAGTGAAAACTATCTACGAGTATAGAGAAACAGAGGGGCTAATATTTATCTTTGAAATACATACTCGTATTAGTTTAAATATTGTATAGCTCGTATTGCGTTATTCGTAACGACTATTATTAATTGTATAAACAGAGCGGACAGAGTTTCACTTTCTAAATATATTTTCTTTTTTACCATATTTATGTCGTTTAACGCGTTCATGTTAAAAAGTTTAAGTTAGGTAACCTGTAACTATGCAAGCTTACTTCCATCTTCGAAAGTTAAAGAATACAGATAGATAAATTATTTCCCTATCATAAATCATTCTTAGAATTAATGCAGACTCGATGGCAAGAAATTACCGATAAGATAATTGAACTTGTACGACCTCCATGCTGTGCCATAGGGTTGTCACATGAAATAAAGGTTATTTTTTGTCTCTGACTTGACTTTTTTGACCCAAGAGGGTTAATATGATATCGTTATAAACCTTATCATGGAGACTGTTTCTTCTCAAACTAATTTATCATTGAGAAGTTTGAATTCTTTTTAAAGGGCAGATATTGTATACCCTTTTAGAGATATTAAAGAAATATCTAGAAAACTACTACTTATTCCATCGCCAAAGATTTATTTCTTATTTTCACAAACGAATTATTGACAACCCTAAGTAATGCATTTGTATAACAGAAAACTGCATCTGCAGTTAGATGGTTGCAAGTAGAGCGAGCTCGACAACGGAGGCTGTTTGCTGAGCCACGTCCGTCGATTGTTTTGTTAGACGTTATCTACTTGTCCTCTACTTACACAACATGTCAGTTAGACCAACAATACTTCGCTAACTGTAAGGCTTCATTAGACCGAGTTTGCGCAAAAAATGGAGATTTTGCTTCGGCGTAAGGCCGTTTTTTGCGTAACATCGGTCTAACGAAGCCTTATGATTACAACTGCATATTATGTACTTAAGTAATTACTATACAATATATAATACTTAAGTAGTTTTTAAGGGGT
Source organism: Papilio dardanus tibullus (assembly GCA_013186455.1). Classification (NCBI taxonomy): domain Eukaryota; kingdom Metazoa; phylum Arthropoda; class Insecta; order Lepidoptera; family Papilionidae; genus Papilio; species Papilio dardanus. Next base: position 491,719 of record QDHC01003604.1, on the reverse strand, counting down.
AAGATTCTTACGTTTCTTCATAAAAATGTGTGTAACAAATGTGATTACGATTGACAGTGTAAAAGCTAAAAGCATTTACATAATTCACAAGAGAAACTTTTTATACAAATAATATTGTTTATCGCGAAAAAATATACACGCGATTGACCGTAATTGTAGTTGGTGTAATGCAAAATAGAGTTCTGAATCATAAGTATGTTAGGCTATTAGCCTTGTTTATGTTCTGCGTATAACCTGGACTAGAGGCAAACCTCTATAAGCGAGGGTACACGCTATGGTCCCGAGGGACTATTTTCATAAATTAGAAATTTGGATTAGAGAGAAACCTATAAGTGAGATAAATATTGCGGTCCCTTGGACTGTCGCTCATCCAGGTTCGACTGTTTACACAAGTTATGTCTTCTCAAGTCGGCAGGGAAGGAGTTGACGTCTTTTGAAAATAACATCCTGATATAAACATATGTTCTTAATATGATAAATAGAAGATAAGTCTACATAAGTGTCGGCATACTAGATGTATTTAGAAGTGCGTAAAGTATACCAGAAAAAAATCTATGGAAATAGAACAAGAGTCTTTATATAGGTGATGGTATCTACATGAAAATTGGGCCTAAAAGTGTAGATCTATATTCTATAAAAATAATATTAATAGGGACTCTGACTGATAACATCTAAATTCTAGATACTTCTACAATATCGTTCTTAAGTGTAGTTTGTGAAGTTATGTTACTATTGGACACTCAATGAGGAAGCTTAATATCTTTATCGAGAGAAACTAGACTTGTCACTGGTACATTATTCAAGAATGTAATGACAATACTCATCATTTCTTACACAACAAATAGGAAATTATTCAGTAGAAATTACATTGTCAGACATTGATTTAACCGCGACAGACATCTTCGAGACAAATGCATTGGGTATTGAATAAATTCTACATTTACTACCAACTGAGAGGTTTGTCAAAGATCTAAAAAAGATTCCCTGTTTCTTAAACAACTTCTCCTTACATATTTAACTCTACCTCGAATGCAGACATGCATCAGCTAGCACTGGGATTATAGACAAAGATATTTTCCTTTGCATAAAAAAATACCTTGAGAGATAATCTTATCCACCATCATATTTACACTCGGCTGTAGCCTGTAAGTCTTAGGCCTTGTTCGCACCAGGATAGTATTTTAGTCGAATAGCAAGTAGCATTTACCCGAACAAAGGATTTACTACTGTGCGTACTCGTTTAAGCCTAAATCTAAGTCTAGGGTAGTAATTTAGTAACTAAACGTGACCGAACAGCAACATTTCAGTAGAATAGATTAATAAATTCTTTGTTCGGAAAATTGCTACTTGCTACTCGACTAAAATACTATCCTGTTGCGTACAAGGCTTTAATGTCTGCTTATTACTGGTGTCATGTCCAGTAAGTCGAGACCTTCGTGATGCTAACGACGTGATATGATATGACGTGATATGATAACATCAACACGGTCTCAACTTCCTCAACACAATGCTCATTAACTCGACACTCGGAAGCTCAACTTCATTCACACAATAACATAATCGTACCTTCAATATTTAAATTGTATGGGATCCGTTACATGTTTGATGAAAACAAATGACTTTAGTCGAAGGTAATTAAAATGTATTGTTATAAAAGCCGGTTTGATAACTCAACTGATATGACAATTCGCAATAAAATCGACTGCATTTAATTGTTTTTATATTACTTTATGACTCTAGTTAATAATTACCGTGTCTATGAATATCACTCTTTTATAACTTTATATTAGAAGGGATCAAGTATCAAGGTATAGTGGACTGTGATAAAGAAGCGAATTTCTCGTTTCTTAAGAGCCAAAAATAAGGTAGCAGTCGTCATTTAGCTTAGAAAGTTGCTTGCTCTATATATTTTTCCATCAATATCAGATGATTTTATTCTTTTTATAACGAAAAGAGATAGCTATATTTTCGTACAGGTTTTGGTTTGATAACCTGTATTTATCTTGCACCAACAGGTGGTATTGTTTACTCACGATGTTCATATAAAAACTAGACCCTTACAAATGCAAACTCTCAACTCGTCGAAGATGGTGTTCTATACAGTTAAGTACTAATCGCTACGGTTTCTCGGTACGAAACAAAACGGGAATTACTGAACGGGTTTATGATTATCATACACTTTGTAACATAAAATACATATATGTTACTTCGCCATCGACTCTGCAAAGATTTGAAAATATGATCTCTTAATTTATTATTTTTAACCGACTTCCTTGTTTAAGAATTCGTAGTATAAAATTTAGATTGACGCTGAATTTAAACTTTTAACATCTCATTGTAAATTTATACATTAAAATAATTTTATGCAGCTACAGACTCACTTCAGTTTTAAATACAACAAAAACATTATTATAATATTCATGTGTAAAAACAATGGACACATGTGATTATATTTTCTATAGTGAGGAAAAACAAAGTCAAAACTTAATGATAAATGCATCCGGTTGTCTTATTATTTAGTAAAAACTACAAGGACGTTTTAAATACAATATAATGATTCCTTTGAACATTGAAACAAGTTCAATTATAGATATCTATCCATCAATAAACACATTGCTCTAAAGTACTTCGTTTCTTGTTATTTTGCGTCCTCCTTGGCTTCTAAAAGTCATGTCGTGATCTTGAATAGCCTATAACCATCCGTAATACTAAGGCTATAAAATCCATAAAGAATATTTCAAATCCTATAACTAGATCTAAAGTTTAGAGTGTACAAACATAAGAAAAGTTTTCTTCTAAGAATTGATATTAAGTTATTAAGTAAATATATTTCCAATTAACACTACCATTGTTTTAATAAATATGCATTTTAAGATGCGACCTATACTGGCATAATTCATAAAGCTATATAATTCTACTATATGAAGGTGGTGGTTAACCGCAATTATTAATAAGGCAGGCCGTAAGTATAGGTCATTCTATATGAAATTGCATCGAAGCCGCAAATCGCCACTTTCATAGAAAGCTACGTAATACTTTGATACACCTTACAATACTACGATTGTGGGTCAAGTCATTACCTGGCAACACACCTGCGGCAATTACTACCGGGGTTGCCATAAACACATCTCCCTGAATGCAATAATACTAAAATGTTCTTATATTTTTTACAGCTTACGTTTTTGAAGACACAAAAAATATTATGCTTCGTTTCATCTGCCTGGTCGTGTTTGAATTTATATGTTCTTTTAAAATGCGATCGATCTTGTTAGGGTTGTCAAAAATTATTCGCATTCATCATCGCTTCGCATTCATTTCTGAATTAGGTATTTATTATTAAGTACGATTAATAAAATTCTATAAATTTATATTAATAAGGTTTTATGGTAGGACCTAATAAACTATAAATCATTACTATAAATAAAGTTGAAGTTATTTAAATGTGAATAAATTTCAATATGATAAAACACCGCCAACCCTACAACGCAATGTATTTGTAGAAGAATCGCACTTAACAAATTGCTATCAACAATTTATCAAGAAGCTCGTTCATGTCCATATATTGTTTGCTTTTTAAGGTAAACGATATATTTTCAACATTTTATTCGTCTACGGTGTTGCTATTTAATACAAAAAGTAAACAATTCTTGATAAACTGCAATTGCATGTCGTAAAATTATATTAAAACTTATTTATAAAGAAGTGAATATAAAAGAAATCCATCATTGCCTATTATTATTAACACAGTTTTAAAGCAATTGTCAAAGAATTAAATTCACTACTTATCTTGGATTTAATATCGTACAGCATCCTGTCATTATGGCAGGAGCAACAATTTAGCATGTCAAAATGTAGACCTAATTGCAGCATAAATGAGATTTAACAAAATTAGAATAAAATAAACTAACTATAAATAAGCCGCCATAGGCAAAAGGTACGACAGCAATCAAATAATACAATGAATGGTGCTTCGACTGATGGATATTCTCTTTAATAATAGCTTTGCAAAAGAAAAAAAAGTGAAACGAGTATAAGTATCATATTCCTCGGCGGAACAACATTCACTTTCGTATTGCGTAATACATAAGGAACTTTTTTAATTTTGACTTTGTTAAGAAAGCATTCCATTTAAACCTCATCACAGAAAACATTGAAACGAGTTGAAAACATTAAAGGATTAACTTATTTGATTACTACGGACTTGCTTTACCTACAAAATAATTTGCTTTTCAAATATTTTCTACAATTTAAAGTAAGACGAAACCGGGGCAAATTAATCTCCCAAATAGTTGCCATATGCAACCACTACATAAATTGTGTCCGTCCATAAGCAAATGTCCAGAAGGGACAAAGTCAATTATGTTGTAACCAAGCAATGCCTAGCATTCGTTATATTCCAAAGAAAGGATAGCTTTCATCGGCACGCGTTGGGGAAAGCTGGTACGTGATTGGCATCATCACCAGGAGCCCAGCAATGCTCACGAAATCGACTACGTGACCAGACAAATCGATACACTGACAAGTGTATTCGAAATAAACGATATCTGTTACTGACCTCAGAGAATTGCTCAATCGAGAAAGGACGCGAACGCACGTGTTTGAAGTAAACAACATTGGAATGTAAGAGTTTTTAACCAGTTGTTTATAGACATTGTATCAACGATACAAGTAAGCAAAACAGAAGAAAAAAATATTACAAGCCATGAAAAAACAGCGAAGTAGAAAAATGCAAAAAGAACCAATTTAAAAGTTTATCAACATTTTTAATTATCAGATTACAAACTCGTTGACAAAGTAGAAAGTTCACTTAATGGTATAGCAAAATGATGAATTGTTACTTTCATGAATTTATTGGCAGTTAAACTTGAATGTATTATGTTACGGGCGTAACGTATGGCTTCAAGTAATAACACGGTTTTTTTTTGCAATCAACAGAGGCACACGCGTAAACTTTTTTGTAATGATTTTGAATATGCATAACTAAGATCGAGTAAATGAAACTGAGGAGTATAAATATGTTAATATAGAGGTTTCTTTGTCTTTAATATCTAAGCTAACATGCAACTGCGTGGATCACAAAATATCAATAAATATCCTTTGGTAACCATCACCAGAATTTCACGAAAGTAAATTAAACTATGAGATGAAGTCCGACCATTTAAAATTTAGACTGTTAAAATAGAAATTTCCAAAATTCCATTTAGCTTTCCAACATTACGCAACCGAGTTAAGTATGCATTGGATCTTAAGTAAACTGTTAAAAGCACATCCATTAAGTGGATAATCTTTTATGTCACATCAATTTATGTTGTAAGAATTGTGTGAAAGTGCGGAAGTAAATTCCTGTATTGACCCGTGAAGTGCACTTGTCTCGGACCGAGAAATGATTAATCACGATCTTAGTACCGTAATAAAAGATCGTGTCGAGATAAACTTACACCTTAATTGACGCCTTGAGCGATTCATTTCTAAAACAAATTAACTTCCATAACCTTATAGAAGTAACTGGTACTATCATTGGAACCAAACCAATCTAAATTGAGTGATACAATCAAACAAATATCACACTACATGATCACTAATGTATACTTAGTGTAAAGTATGAGGAATTGATGAAGAGGGCTGGACTAAGAAAACTTTAAATAAGTGTGGTTGTAAGAGTTTTAGTACCTATCGAGAGTAATTACTGTTGAATTTTAGTCAAAACTATATTTTACTAAAATTCTCTTAATTTTATCTCATAATCCATTAAAGAAATGCTTTATCATACCATATACCAAATCGGTTATACAAAATGCTGTGAATGACGAACGAAAAATACAAAGTGCAACTTAAAAGCGCATTCTTGACAAAGTTACGTAGACTATGAATATGTCAAAAACATTTTATTGAAAGATGTTCATTTGTATTACATAACTCACATAACTGACAATTAAATTGTTTCTGTTTTTTTTAATTACATGTTTCGGCGGATAACTAACATAAAAAAAAAATTAGTCTAAAAATAGTTACCGAAAATTATTGAGATCTTGATCACAAGAATTAGAATTTATACATTTTGTTGAGGTATAAGCTGAAATCTGACCATTTAAAATTCAGTAAATGATAATTTATTTCTCGTACTAATAATAAATTCATACCCTGTAACTAAGAGTAGGAGACTCGTTAAAATTCAATATAACAAACTATTCATATTTAGTTATGGAATTGTTAACTCATGTATGCGCATGCTAATGCAGACTTGCATCTCTTTCGTTTTAGAGCTCGCTTGCATAATATTGGGAGTACTAATAGTCAACAAAACTATGCGAGGTGGACGACCTGTTATGAACTGCTACTTAGTTTAGTTTTAATAAACTAATATGCTTTACCCTGAAATAATTCTGGAGAACTCTTTAACGAATTGTTAGTCAAATTGAAGAACTGTGGACTATACTCTCTATAATTTTTATCTGATGTAAACAACTACAACGTAATAAATTATGCATAATTTAACAAGTAAATTAGTTACACAGGCGCAGGTAGATTGCACCTGCAATATCGTTACGATAACAGTGTCGCGTACCTGCTCGTCCACTTTCGGAGCGCCGGCTGGGGTACCGCTAGCGACCTCGTTGGTGCGCCCGCCGCCGCGTCGCGCAGGCCGCACGGGACACACGCTCTTTGCATGTTCGGGCACTTCTATCCCGAACTGCTTGGGGCCGTCAAAAATTTTACAATCCACTTCGTCTACGCTCCCGTTTAAATCGTGCATGTTATCAAACACAGTGTCGTTATCGATCCCGGCATCATTAGAAACGTGACCAGAGTCGTCGCTGCAGTCGGAGTGCGTGTCCGATATCTTCTCCATCGCGTGCTTATGCAAGTCCATTTTTTCAATTTGCGAGCATGTTTTGGTGTCGTCTCTAGGCTCTACATACTTGACTTGTCGACCGACGAGTGTGCTCAGGTGGTTATGAAACGTGGTGTTCGCTACGCACTCCTCTTTGTGTATTGCTGGAATTATTTTACAACTCAAAAACTGTGCTGTGTCCGCCTTTGATTCCATAGCAGTCTTGTACTCTAATTTTTTTACAATATATTTAACAGGCGACAGCGTCTCCAACGCCGGCGGTTCGTTTTCATTTCGTTTCGTTTCCGGCAGTACGACGACGAGGTCTCTTTTGTTGTTTACTTTTTTCTGTTGGAACTTGGCTCGCATAGCGTTGATTTCCTCAGAGTAATCCCTTATAGATAACTTTGGAGATGAAGTTGTTTTTTTGTCAACCATTTCTTTCTTGGTTTTGTCACACTGTCGTTTTGAGTCTGTTTTCAAATTAAGCTGAGATTTTTGTTTTATTTGCTTCGGTTCGAATTTCTCTAAGTTTTTTCTTGCTGTAGTCGCCTTATTTTTCTGAGCACACTCTCTGGCCTGGTCTACATTATTTAGATCAACCGGAGTGGGAGAAAACAGCGCTCTGGTACTGCTGAATTTGTTTTGTGACATTTGACCCCTTATCACCGGGATCTTGCTTGGAGAACCCGCGATAGAAGTAGTAGATTTAGTTCTTTCCAATTTGGTAGAAATCATTGCTTCGTTTCCAATCTCCCATACACTTTTAGCTTTTTGCATTTGTGACTTAGGCATATCCTTGCAATCCAAGCTTGGTTTATTTTTATCAGGTAATATTTTAGAACGAATTTTCTTTGGATCACTTGGCTTTTTCGGCGATTGTTTGGTTTTAGTTACGACCGGTACTGGCGTTGAAGGTGGGTTCGACAATGTCTTTTTTAGAATTCGTGTTTTAACATCTAGTTTTTTCAAATCTTCTGTTTTAATGCAGTTAACACGCGAAGTGGTTTTCGATGAAATCTTGTATGTTGCATATTTGTCAGAGTTTATTTTATCGTTTTGTATGGATGACAAAGGCATTATTGGAGCGGATAATTCCTTACCTTTCATGTCGTCTAGATTCCACAGGCTCGTCGTTTTATCGATCGATTTATTCCTTGAAACTTTTTTTCGTAATTTAGTGTCGCTTTCTGGATCAGAATTAGACTTTTTCAAAATGCAACGAGACTCGATAATACTACAAGTTTTAGATTTTTGTAGCTTCGGTACTATAAAATCACTGGTACTGTTTATATCACTGAGAGATGTACTTGAAGAAAACTCTGACAATATTTTATCAAAGGATTCCAAAGCCTTGTCTAGTTTTGATTCAGTGTTCCGTTCGTTTTCAATTTTATCTTTTTGTTGTAAATTCACAACAGTAATATTTTCGTACACAGACGTATATCCCTTCGACTCTTCCAATAATTTATCTTTCACAACAGTTTTTTTATCTACGTTAACTACGTTTACATTTTCGTACACGCGCTGTCTTTTCGAAACGTCTAATTTACCGGCCGAACTATTTACTTTAATGTCAATAATATTCGAATTGTTTTGCACGTTATCACTATTATTTTTCACTTGGGGTTCACTAACGATACGTTTTTCGATGCAAGCGGCGATCGCGGTCACTTTCCCGCCTTTTATTTCGTTCGTGTTTTCAGAACCGACTGAGAAGGTCCTGTAGAGTTTTTGCATCGCCCTATTGTGTACAGTAGGAGTGGTATGCTTCTCGGTCGGCTTCTGTCCGCCGAATATACCGAATACTTTCACTGCGGGCATTGCCGGCGGCCCGGCGCGGCCTGACGCGTCGACGGAGCGTGGATGCGCGCGCGCGTCGTGGCGAGCGGCGGCCGTGTGTCGGCGCGCTATCACAAGCGCGCCAATAAGAAAGTCAATGTCACCGCGCGCCTGCTAGACGTGCCCGTGCTGCGCATCTACTATCATTACCAGATGCATACAAACATTGACATAATTCGTCGTGCCAAAGCTAAGTTACATTACGCAAGTGGAAAGCTACAAAAAGTTGTAAGTGTGAAATTAATATCGACCGGTTTGTCAAATCGTTAAATTAATCTCGGTTACCGTAATACGGTTGAGCTACTAAAATCGAAGAATCGAGTTTTATGTGCAGTAAATTAGATGAAAAAAGGTTATATAAACAAGCTGAATGTTACGAGAATTTAATGATGTCGTAACCTAATTCATTGGTAATACGGTTATCCTGAAACTAAATCGTATATCTACAAACATCTGTTGCCTAGTTCAAATAGTATTTTAGGTCACATTATTAAGATATTCTGCGTAGCAATAAAAAATAGGTGTCAAACAGTACAAAAAGTAGTAATTTTAATAAATGAAATATTTCTTACTAGGAAATAACTTGCACTGTCTGAAAAAAATATACTTATGAGGAACTCATAAGTCGTTTGACCCCACTTTTAGTTACACTCCGTTTAGTCCAATGCAATGGCATAGTTTTATATGGTTGGTTGAGTAACATACTGTTTGTACTTAATTGTCCAAAAGTACTTAATTGGTCAACATGACAAGATCAAAATTTCCTTTTTATTTAACAGTTTTATTATCCTGTACACGAACAAATTAACAATAGGTTAGTCAGCGAAACGTGAGAAAATTATATGATCAATGCAATTAAAATGAAAATACATTGAGAATAATTATTATAAAATTAAAATGAATACTAACCAAGCATCAAATATACGAAAAATTCTGTAAATGCCGCGTAATGATACAGGTTACCTCTTCACAACTGAGAGCTGGAATTGCTAGCAATTAACACGATGTCGAGTCTTGGACGTTAATTAGTACGATGCGAGTCAAGTTGCTTAATCGAGAAGTCACCTGACTCGTCAGGTCATTTGACTCAAGTCAGTTGGAACTATAAATTGTACGTGAATGTTAGTTTTCTAATAGAAAATTATGGTAAAAGTTACTATTAATAGTTAATTAAGTGCAAGTTATGAGTGTAATTAAAAGTTATTACAAAATGTTCTAAGTTTTAGTACACAATTGCTATTAATTAAGATTTCTAAGGACAGTAATAGCAATATTTTAATGGACTAACATTTAAAATCAGTATGTTAAGATATACTGTATCTTTTTGTAGTTGAATAAATAATAATGTATTTTTATACGTATTTTAATAACTCAAAAACTACTAGGCAGGTTTTTTTTTATAGGAGAAGGGGCAAACGAGCAGCGGATCAACTAATTTTTCAACGTTAGAAAGCTACATGATGCCCGAGTAACTATATTTTTTTTTTAATTTCACATAGACGAAGTCGCGGGCAACAGCTAGTGATAGATATAGTAGAGTTATGAAGAAATAATAAATATTCTAGGACTTTAATGTGCATCTTTTAATGATCAATAACAGATAAAATTTCTTAAATCGCACGATTTAATTTTAATATTATGGTAATTTATTGTTTATCGATGTGCCTTGATTTATGGGACTATAAAATATGTGAAACTATTGTAAAGATACTTTGTATATTGATCTATGTTTAAGTCGAGTTATTTCCATAAATATGTAGTACATTTTACGAAAGTTGTTGCGAAATTATAGTTTATTTTAACAGACTTCCAACAGAAGGAGGTATTGTAGATTTATGTCAAATATTCACTAATATAAATTTAACGGAAGTAAATCTTAAAAAAGTGTGTATCATGGGCAAAACATGAGCTTTCAGTAAAATTTTGAATAGCCATTTTAATATTAAAAAAAAATATCTAAGTTAAGATTTCGGAAATTAAAAGCCTTTTGACTTAACTTTCCGCATGTTTCCTTCGTTAAAAAAGGTCAAATTCGACCCATGACGGGCTCAATTTTCCGCAACTCCACGACTAGCGCGTATTTTGCGTGAATACACATATCTTTGAATTTCTTCGCCGATATGTGCAGGTTGCATCACGATGTTTTCCTTCACATAAGAGCGTCGGGTAAATACGAGTATGTACATATGAAAATCGAAAATCGATGTTACCTTGACAAGGAAATTTACTATGTACATACTATTTTTCATACTTTTGTCTAAAGTCCAAAACTCTAAATACATCGTTTTCTATCTCCACGTTGAATTGTTACTTAACATAACAAATACTCAATATGTTTATACCGCACCTAACTTTCATCAAATTATGTAAATCTTAATTTTTATTTGGTTATAAAAGTTTTAAGTATTGTTAAAAGTAAATTCTTATATCGATTAAACCCAATAAAAGAGAACTCGCAACGTTATTAAATTCAATAAAACGATTTCTAAGACAAAATAGTCTTTCACTAAAAAAATAAATTGCATAATTTGCATTGCAAAATTGATTTTCTTCTCGCTATTTATAACATTCTGGTACCCTACGACTTCATTAAACCGAGTTCGCGCAAAAAACGGCTTTACACCGAAGTAAAATCTCCGTTTTTATCGCGAACTAATTCTAATGGAGCCATAGGTTTACAGATTGTGCGAAGTTTAAATAACCGGACATTACGTAACTTTATAGTTTTCTTTGTCTGCTGAAAATATTATTCACTATTTAAACACAAAATATAACTAATTGGAAATAAATTTCTTTTATTTATTTACCACGCCTTTCATCGACTAGCATTAGAATGCAAAAGGCAAGCAACATTTAGTTTAACTGCTTTACAAGTCTTTTAAAATAAACATATTTCTTTAAGCTTGCTCAAAACGTTATTAATCAAGATAAGTGGTTACAAGTATTTTAAAGATACAATAACGGCACCTTGACATCGGTTTATAAATCTTCTATTTCACATTTTAGAGTAATAAACGAGAGCAAGAGTTCTTCCTAATGATCACTTCTTGCATAATAAAATATATTTTTTGCCCGAAAACAAAAAACAATTTGTTAGATATTGCCGTACTTAGGTGTATTTTCCATAAAACAAAACTATTTAAAACCAGGCTGCAAACGTACACACGTCAATTCGGACTGTTCAGTTTTCAGTTTTCCTTACAAGCAGTTTTAACTGCGCAGTCGAACTGTACAGTTAAAACGGAGCGTTTCTAACCGGATTAATATGCATATTTTTTTACCAAAAAATGTAGGAATAATATCCTTACCAGACTAATAGATGTTTTGTTATTATAAGATACTAAATAATGGATGGGTCAACCCCTAATAAAACCCAAGTGGTCAACTGACGACATAATTGGTCAGGATCGAATCAACTCGACACGTGCGTGTTGAATTCGTATCAAATCGAATAACATCGATGAATTGATGACGCAAATGGCAATATGTTCGATCATCAATGCTTCCAATCATAAAAGGGAACATATTTTATTGCGAAAAGAAGATCTTTTTTTGAATCTAAATGTTAGTGAGGATGAAATTAAAGTAAAAACTCAATAAAGTGCGCAAATGTGTATAATTTATTTTCCCTCATAAATATTATCATTTCAATTTCCTGTACTAATAGATATAAATTGCATTGACAAATCAATGGGCCAGTCTGACAGTTGTGTATATGGAGAGAGATTGCCGACAGAGTGAGATGTAAGGCTGCCTGAGTCAACCGCACCATCTTAAGAAAGAACCTGTTTGTTGCGTCGTTTGTTATGAGAATGAGTTTCTTTAACTGTGTATCATTGTATAAAATTATCGCTTCCTTTGATGTATTTGTTATTTAATATAAATACATGTGAAAACCTTATTGTTTCGTATCCGAACATTTAATTCTGCGTTTCCAATTGCTACGTTTCAATCCAACATAATTTTGAAAAATTATATTAGGTAGTGCTTACGTCTTTATTGGTTAAGAATGTAATTTTCTTAATTCTAACAACTTTTATCTTTTAGTCAGTTCTGTACTGTATATTTGAACATATGCTTCTCCTATACCGTTAACAATCAAGTGTTTAATGAGGATAGTGCGCCTGCGACAACATTTGCTTGACAAACACAACCTGT
>QDHC01003604.1:458473-478669 GCA_013186455.1 Papilio dardanus tibullus | reverse complement strand
TTGTTAGTATGGCTGTTATATACAATGTTCACAGTTTTTCTGTAGTGTATTTAGTATCAGTTTTGCACGTGCGAAGCCGGGTCGGGTCGCTAGTCGAATATAAAATCAAATGCATTTGTATTTGTTTACATTATGGTGAAATTATGTAACTTTGGATAGCAGTGAAAGAATAAAAGCGAAAGCTTCTTCGATCAATTTAAAACTATAAAAATGTAGATCAGCGGGAAATCACATGTTTACGATATTGAGAGATCACGTTTTCATGCGTTTGTGCATTAATGGAGGGCATATATCATTGGTATAATTTAACTAAACAGTGTTTTACTTGTTAGTTCTTTTGGTAGTTAAGATTTCATAATCATCTCTCCGTCACTATCCTGCTCCGGTAAGATCGACAAACAAGGTTTTTGTCCTCTTCGTTACGTTAAAATTTTCGAACATAAGTCGCAGTAAAAATTAAATAGGTTCCTTCTTTATTATGTTCGTGCATACTTTAAGATTAAATTAGTTATTTTACTTGCCCCAAAAAAGGGTAAGTACTTTGTAGAGTTTTTTTCCAACACAGCGTAATTTTAAACTTATTATGTCAAGTGTTCTGTAGTATGTCTTTATCTTGCACAATGAATACATAACTGTTGACAAATATAATAATCGTTATGGTAGTATTATTTAACGAGTCGGACAGCTATCGAACGTTTCTGCGTCTCAATCGACTTTCGCCGGGAGCTGGTTGTGGCTTTTTTTTCTGATTTTGTACATATATAGTTTGTTGTGATACCAGTCCGATATCCAGCGGTTCTCAGACCGAAGAGATAGGGCTGCCACCTCTTTCGGTTTCTATGGAGCAATGAACTTCAAGTTTTATCTATATCTCTGGATCAGAGTCGCCGACATTAGCTCATACTTGAGATTGTCCCATTCTATATTGGTTGATTTCACACAGGTCTTTAAATATCTTCCACAGCCACAGCGTGTATTATTTCGTCGATAACTAAGTAGCAAGTATGATAAATTATTAGTGCCAGTGTTTGTATATACGTTTATTGAGTGTCAACCCTAGCAACAGTGTCTGCCGTGGGAGGAAGAAGCGGTAGAAAGTCGCTCGCGTGCGATCTTGTTCCGCTTGCATATGTTTTAACGGATTCTATCCATGCATTGATAATACGACAGTTATGACATGTTAATGTTATAAAACATGTTGTTATGCAGACTTTCAAACGTACTATTAGACTGTATTTGGTATGTAAAAGACGAAAGAAACTTAGGGAATGTCAGTGTTTCAAATCCTATTATCCACTTTTTAATTACATAACAATTATAAGATATATTTTAAATAATGTTATAATTAGTATAATCGAGTTATATCGAGTAAAGAAACAAAATGAAACATATTACTTTAAAAAAAAAGTGCAGTTCAAAAGACAGAAGAGGTCAAAGACTCTGAACTTGTAATACCTCATTTGCATATGAGGTAAGCGTTGAATACGAGCACGTTGTAGACACGCGGACAGACAAAAGGTCATACAATGTATCGTTAAATCCGTATACGCTATTTTAAAACGGCTAATTATAACCATTTGTAAGTAAAATATCTTCAATAATATTTATGAAATATGGTAATATAAAACATAAATACAATGCCTCAGGCATTTGTAGGATACCATTTTAAACACTTTTTTCAACGCCAGAGTCATTGTAAAAATGGTTAGTTTTATTTCATAAATTATTCTATATTGATATTAAAAAGAGAGAAACTTTGTATTTTTATATTTTTGTTTGTATTGAAATAACTCAAGAACTACTGGGCTGATTTCAAAAATTCTTTCACCATTAGAAAGCTACATTATCCCCGAGTAACATAGGCTATATTATTTAAATTTTAAATTAACGCGGACGAAGTCGCGTACAACAGCTAGTTGCATATATTTGTAATGAAATTATTGTACAAAAATGTAGTGCTACCGATAAAACCATACACACTATTTAATTTAACTTTTTTAATTATGCGTGTACAACATAACCGTTTTCATGGGATTTTTAAAGGTTTCATAAAAGTCTTTAACCTTGCGGTGTTTGAACTCAAAGGATACAGTAATCTTTAATAATTATTTTTAATTTATACATCGTTTAATGGTAACCTTAAATCATGAAACTTTTTCAATCTCCAGTATTAAAAACATTGGTCATCAAACAAAGAATCGTGACTCATTTATTCTAGTCACATACTAAAACTTTCTTCTAGAAAGTCACATTTTTGCGACACCTAATCTGCCTTTAAATTCCAAATGTATGGAGATTGAAGCTTACTTTACATTGAAAAAAAAAATGTGGGTTTAAGAAGCTTCGGGCACATTAAATATTATATCAATGGATAACACATTATACACGATTCGATAAAAAGTCATATTTTACAAGTCGAAGTCTTAAGGTTTAATTTTAATTGACTGTTTAACAGTCAAACAAACACTTCCAGTTTTAAATTTTATTTAAGTAGAAGTCAATGACCTTTGTAACTGGTCAGTCCAGGCTAAATCAGGAGTTAAAAATCACGAATTTCCCAACTTAAATATCAATTCAAATAATTTAGTGAACTTGCAGGTATCACTTGTCAAGAGATATTTACATCTCATTTAAGAATACAGTCGAACATGGACAAGCGGGAGTCCAAGGGATCGCGATATTTGTCTCGCTTATAAAGGTTTCTCTCTAATCCGAGTTTCTCGCTTATGGAGGTAGCTCGTCGGAGCCAGAGAATGACTCTCGCTTATCCAGGTTTGACTGTATTTTGTAACAGAATAATAAACGAGACAATTTAATCCATACAAATGAGCTTCTCGGAAGCGTCTTGTCGCGATTCAGAGAAGACCCACGTCCAGTCTGCTAATGCAAGTTACTTATTTTATCTGTGATCAGTTATTTACATGCGAAAAAAAGCAAAACCTTGCAGGAATACTTGACAACCTTCAAACTTAATATTTTTTGTTAACTTGTGGGGATTTATTTAAAGCAATAGATGTGAAAGCTTATTATATAATTACAGTGAAATCTAAAGGCTCCATAAATGTAGAAACTCTCATGAGACCCTTTCTTTTAGCACGAAGGATTAGGAATGCAGGAAGGGTGCGGAGATTTAAGATGCGTATAGCGTAGCTACTTTATGCTAACGTTAGAGAAATTCGCATATATTTCGATATTATATAAGGATAATGTAAATTCGAAGCGTACGCGATGCGAAAGCAAATTACCTCGGAGCCAGTTTGATTTATGCCATATTCGATTCCCGGCGGAGCATTGGACGTAAATTGCACGAAAATGTGCAGCACATTTTCGCTGTGATTACAGTTGTCTTATGTAGAGATAATACTGAATTAATGTTACGAATTATGTAAATAAAATAAACGATGTCTTACAATGTCCAAAATCCCAATATCAGTATCTAGTAAGTATTATAGCGATTTTAGTTCCTAATAAATTGATCATGTAGTCTCTATTTATTCTTCAGTATTGTAGCACAATACTTAAAAATAGCAATTACTGTTAGTTTATTCCAAATAATGGTTTGCGCTATAGCAAAATTGCAAATAAGACTTAACATGAGAGATCTTTGACAATGCATTTCAATTTTTAAAAAAAATGTTATATTAAAATGTCTTAACTTAATTAAAATTGATATTACCGCGAAAGTTTAAATTCATATCTGGCAACAATTAGTTTAAAAGATATCAAGTAGGAAAATTTTCTCTGTACTTGATTTAAATAATTTCCTTTGTAATGTCATTACATTAGTCACGAATGACAAAGAACACGAGGAAGTGAAGAGGATGTCGTGGGCGTCAATATTAACAAGAAATAAATTGAAGCAATCACTGTTAACAACTGCGAATCTTGCTGTTTAACAGACTATCGACCGTATGTACAAAATGCCACTCAAATACTACGTTACGTAAGCGTCGCTTAATATCAAAGTGGCGTCAAAATTAAACGAGATCCTCGTCAAATCTGCAGATAAAAGCGTGGACTTAACATGTAAGACGCTCTTACATATTGAGTGGTATTTGAATATTTGGCCGTAAAAAGCCTTAAAGTTTACAATTGTCAGTTATAAAAAAAAGCGAACTTTGCCAAGTTTTACGAATAATATTATGTTTTTCACTAGTTAATTAGAGCTTATTTATCACCAAATGGTCTTATTCAATTACAATCCTTTGAGTAATTACCTTGAAAATTCCTTTGAGAACAAAAAAAAACAGGAATTATAAAATCAACGACAAAAAATTGTTCTATTTATAAAATTTTCCTCCGAACCTAATATACAAAAACTTATCAACTGTTAATAGAGAAACAAAAAAAAAACGTTGTAAACATTACAATATAATAAGTAGCATGTGCAATTACTTCGGTGGTATTTGTAGAATTGTCGCTTTCCACATTAGATTGTATGGTTTCGATGCACCACGAGATGTGTGAGTGGTGTCCACGTACACCGGAAATACCATCCATATTATTCATGCACTTTCACGATAACCAGACGTTTGTACCATGACAGGTTTAATAAACCTTCATACACATAAACTGCAATTTTTTTTAAGTAACCGCAATCCATTTGAAATACATTTCTAAAAAAAATAACAATTATTTGCTCCTCAACTTTAAGACATCTTTATCAAAATTATAGCATAACACAAACATGAACTGCTAACAGTTAAATTGAATAATAATTCGTACAACTCCCTCTATCGGTTATTTCTTGAAACATACCAGATAAACCCAGCAATATTATAGTGAACAGTATATAGATGGCGTTGTGTACATTTCAATTCACTTGAGTAAAGTAAATTAAAATGGCTGTTCAAAAAAGTGTATCTCTTCATAATTCATATTTTCTTTTGTATAATAAAGTTTTCCTTTATTTCCAGAACACTTAAACATTTTTGTCAAACTTATCGACCATCGAAGCGTGACGTCATGCGGCCTTCGGCAAAGCTGCCATCTAGTAATATGTGCCCGCAACAGAGGTGAGCTATCTACCGCGCCAGGTGAACCGTGACGCTGAAGAAAATCTCGTGTACTTATATAGCTGGGGGCGAGTTTGCGCAAAGGTTTCACTGACATACCTATACTGCAATGTACTAAGTAGGGCCAAACTCGACACGTATCTCTTCTTTTTCTCTTTTTTAAAATCTTACTTTTAAAGTGTGC
Organism: Papilio dardanus tibullus; assembly: GCA_013186455.1. Classification (NCBI taxonomy): domain Eukaryota; kingdom Metazoa; phylum Arthropoda; class Insecta; order Lepidoptera; family Papilionidae; genus Papilio; species Papilio dardanus. Next base: position 473,470 of record QDHC01003604.1, on the reverse strand, counting down.
AGACGTCTTAAATTAAAAATAAGGCGTAACGAGTCTTAACTTTCTAGGTGTTAAATTATACATTTCTTAACTTCATGTCTACGCTAGTTTTTAATAGTTTCTGGAATAATTTAAATGAATGCAGTCTAGAAAATGTATGAAGTGTATGTGCAATACTAGCTGTTGTCTGCGACTCCGTTCAAGCGAAATTAAAAAAAAGTAATTTGCCCTATGTATTCTTCGAGACTATGTTCTAAATATATCCAAAATGTCAGCTGTTCTGAAGGAACAAACAAGGAACCATCCATCCTTTTATTAATATATTCGGATTTGAGATAATTTTATTAATTAAAAAGTATAATAATCCTTACAAGTCAATTTTCTCGAAGAATCAACAAAACGCATGCGCGAGAATTTACGCATGCATTATGCTGTCCTATTTAAATGAACTACCACCGACTATAACACAAAGGAGAAAAATTATAAATAAAATAGATGTTAATTGCTTTAAAAATATCTAAGCAATATACGAGTAATTGGAAACGACAAATTATAAGGATACGAAAATGAAAAGTAAAGAAGTCGGTTGATTCAAAATAAAGCCGTAAAATTAATAAAAACAGAGATGAAAAATAAAAGACGAATTTAAATAATTATGCACAAATTTGGACTATATAACTAATTTAGGGTGATTGTGAAATCTCAGGTACTTTAGTCGCGAGGCGTCTGCCCGGAGCGACTAAAGTACCTAGACTGATGAAAATTCGACGAGCAGTGAAGGGGTGCTCTCTGCGCAAGTATCACAGACTCAACACATATACAGCATGTTTAAATTATCTAAAGTATATATTAAACGACTAAATTGAATAGTTTTAAATTTATTATAAAATCGTTGGTTTTGTTTATATGCGGCGCTTACTTTAAAATATTTTAATTTATTACAAGCGCATTTTTTTAATTCTCATTTAAACATAAAAAAGTTAAAATCATTACTACGTACTGAAAACTCATGTTGAAGAGGATTCGTAGCTGCTTCGTCTCCTTCCGAAAACCAGCCACAAGAGGAAGAGGGCCGCGGCGACATAGTGTGCCCATTCTGGCATCGTGAGGTCCACAGCTGCTGTTGTACATCTGGGCAGTAGGGGTATAATTGCGGCGCGATTGTTCCAGATATGGCGTTACACGTGGTACGTTGAGTTCTTTTGTCTTATGAATGCTCTTTTAACAACACTTTGCATTAATCGTTGTCATTGATTTAATAGATAACTCTATGTCTCCTGCTTAAACCAACTTGACTAATTAATTTATCTTATGTGTACATGGGTTGTAGGCCTTTCGCATTAAATGATTATCATTTGTTTATATTTATTAACAACAAATCTTTCGAATTTAGTCGTATAACATTGGACGAAATTAAACAGCCTGTATAAAGTGGCCAGAAAGTCGGTGGGGGTTAGCGCATGCGCGTCTGTTACATCAGAATCACAGCGGTCGGCGGGCGTGTCTGACTACAGTAAAACAGCACCCGGCACATTGCCACTAGAATGTAAGATGACTTCCTAAGATTACGTACAGTAAGTGAACAGGTGACCAGTCATCGCGATTAAGATTATATGCGTTTTAGGAGTAAAAGTAAAACCTTATCTTAAGGTTAGTAGAATAACAACGTTATAAAAAGTTTTTTATATATTCGAATGTGTAACAGCAAGGCTCTTGCAAGATTTCTTAACCTTAATTGCGTTAAAAGAAATTTTAATAGTTAAACTTATGTCTGCCGTCGTTTAAGACACATTAAAGAAATTAACATTACGCTTTGCAAAACTATAAATCTATTACGGACGTAAACATTTCAATTGACGGTAAGTTTTGGGAGCGTGCAAATAAGATCCGTTGGTACTTATGTAGCTCTCTACAAACATTTGACATTAACGCTTTCTTGTTAACTGTTAATAGTGAAAAATGTGTTGATCACACTCGTTTCTAACTAGTCCTAATCGAGTTTCCGCGTGAGTTACGCGTGGGCGCTTTACGCCGTACTTTCCAAAAGATATTTCTTTTACAACGGTAACACAAGTACACTTACGTAGTGTCCAAATATATCGTACGCATACATTTAAATAAAATTACGAATATTCAATAATTTCCATTGGTAAGTAAGCAAGACGAATGTCGAAATTGAACTGAGAAATATTTTTAATTGAACAAATCTTTATTAAGAACTTTATCTGTTCAATTCATCTCAAGAAGTATAAGTGATGTTTGAAAGTTGGTTACTGAAGTCAGTTTATCTGATGAACGTCTTGGATGATGAGGAAAGTAATCTCGTGCTAATCATATCGACAATTATTGGAATACGTCATAAAAATAATTAAGTCATCGGTACAAAATAAATAGGTAGATATAGACATCATCTGTAACAACCCTGCGAAATTCTCCTTTCATACTACTGATTTTGCAAAATTTATTGAAAATGTTATTGCCGTAAAGTAAAGTTATTAACTACTAGCTGTTGTTTGCGACTTGGTCCGCGTGGAGTTAAAAAATAGCCTATGTTACTCGGGGATAATGTAGCTTCCTGACGGTAAAAGATTTTTTGAAATCGGCCCAGTAGTTCTTGAGTTATTTCAATACATACAAAAATACAAAATTGCTTTCTTTATTATATTAGTAACTAGCTGTTGTGCGCTTCGTCCGCTTGGAATTAAATAGTATAGCCTATGTTACTGGGGGATACTTAATGTAGATTTCTAATGATGAAAGAATTTTTGAAATCGGCCCAGTAGATCTATAGTTATTCTTATGCATACAAAAATACAAAAACACGAAGTTTCTCTCTTTATAATATTAGTATAGATAATTAAGAAACGAAGGCAACGCATCTACAATTGTCGATGTCTATGGGCAGCGGTCGCTTCGCTATTTCAGCGAGTTCATTTGGCCGCTTGCTCGTTTGCCACTTTATAATATAAAAAAAAAACATTTTAACTATCAACATTATCACTAACTCGTTCAACCTTGTTTGTCGATTCTCGGTTAAGTTAGTTCAATTGTCAACCGATGTGTTGTAACCGGTCGCAAACAGATGGGCTTTCTCTAACTGAACCAGTTGTGCAAAAGTTATTCAGATGACAATAGATTCTCGCATAAAAAGGTTACAGATACAAAAAAAGTACTTCTTACTATGAAAGATGTGGGAAGGCAAGACCTTGATACTTAGTTTGAAAGGAAAACAAGTATCAATGGCTTTGTATGTAACGTATACAAAGAAGTGACTGATGATAACTGATGTCTATTGCAAAACACGCTTAAAATTGTTTATCACGGTTTAGAAAAGAGGACGTAGGTAACACAAGGGATATAACATTGGACAAGAACCAAAAAAACTATTTGAAAATAATCAATTGGCATTACAAATTTGTATGCTGCAATTAGCGATTCAAAATACTTTTTGTTTCACACAGTGAAAAGGAAAGGCAAAATTACTAATTGATTGCAAAAAAACCTATTAGTATACTATAATCTTTTTTTGACGATACTTCACTTGTCGATAAAAAAAAGTTTGTCGGCGATTTAATAACACGACTCGATAAATTAATCGATCAATTAACTGACAACACGTCAAAACAATTCTACCTGAAACTGAATGTGAGAAAGCGCTTCACTAATGTCAACAAGAAGATCAAATATATTTCTTAAATTAGCTGTTGTGCGCGACTTCGTCCGCGTGGAATTAAATAATATAGCCTATGTTACTTGGGGATAAAGTAGCTCTCTAATGGTGAATGAATTTTTGAAATCGGCCCAGTAGTTCTTGAGTTATTTCAATACAAACAAAAATACAAATATACAAAGTTTCTCTCTTTATAATATTAATATAGATAACATTAAAAGTAGCTTCTTCCTTTGATTTCACTCGAGAAGCATGTTCCCAGATTCCGTCCATCACATTTATAAGGCTATCAATCGAGCGCGTTTAACGTTTATTAACTGCTTATAAATAGAAGTCAAAAATGTTATCAATTAAGTTAAATCTTGGCAGGTAATTTATAATTATGTTGTCATTGTGTCACAACAAGAGAAATCAAATTTTCTTGTGATCCGACATAAAATTAGTTATACACCTGAAGGCGAGAAACTTCACCAGATGTCGGAACAAACCGCAATTGAAAGTCGACGAAGGTTTAACTAACCTGTCAGATAACTGACAAAGTCGGAAGTGTGGTTTATGATTAACGTTCCTCCATAATACACGTCAGTTTATAGCGAAGCAGGTGCAACTACTTATTTGATGAGTTTTGTAATTACATAACTATCTTAATAACAGTGTAATCCAAAGCAATAATATTCATGGTTCAGTCAATATAAACGATGTCACTTTATAACATTTTGTGACAGATCACATTAACCCCTTACTGAAAAAATGTATACAGTACTGCGATAAACGAGGACCAAAATAAGTCGTCGATTATACGATACTGGAAGAAACTCGGAACTAAATAAGATAGACTAGGGGTCTCATTGGACCAAATTAGTTATCATAAGAAGTACCAAGAACAAAGAAGTTCTGTATTTTGTAATAAATTTTATGAATGTACCAGTATCAAACGTAGAAAATACAAAAGTAATATCGCATTCACATTTCGGAATAAAGCGGTAACTAACTAAATTAGATAAGAGGGTTATAATTTACAAGAATCCTCAAAATTAGACTTGGCCTACAATCTTCAAATCTCGTTAAAGTTATCAATTCCAAAATCTTATTAGAAGTCAAACACACAATTAGTTCTCAAGGAGACGAATTACTTTTTTCAATTTCCTTTATTCCACATCCTGCGTTTTTAGTCACACTGATGAAAGCTCTTATCTGTTTTAAGAGTTGTCTTTTACATATTAATAAGAAAAGAAAGGAAGTACATATTTTATTTAGGTTAATACACCGTTACGCACATTACAATGATTTAATGTAGAAAGCGTGGATAGCAAAAATCACTTAAGATTATAAATTTGAAAGTCCTTAATATTATTACAAAAAAAAATCGAGGTTAAAACATTAAAAATAATAGCATTAGTATACGACTTACAACATTACTTTTAATGTAAGAAATTTAATCCAAAACTGATAATTAACCTACAATATAAGAGTCGAGATAACGTTAAAGCTTGGTCATCGTATTTTTCACTTTGAAAGACAAAGGAAATAAATAAAATGAGGTTATAGATTAGAAATGTAGATCTAAAAGCTTAATGGTGGTACGGTAAGTTGAACTGTGAGTTCAATATTTTTTTTTTATCATTAGTAATGATGAAGCATTAGCGTGGCATAGGCGGAACTGGCCATGCAAGTACCCTAATTATTTTGTTATTTTGCGTACGCCCAGTTAAAATATTAAAACATCATATGAAATATACAGACCATAAATGTACAAAGAAGTAATATTTTCTTCTTATGCACGTACTCTGATATATTTCTGGAGTAGTTTGATTTGGTTTAGAGACATAAAAAGAATATTTGCATATTAAAAAATGAAATTATACAATAGTAATAACAAATGACCCATTTTTGCAAAAGCAATCTTCATTTAAAAGTTATGATGGAATAAAAAGTTATAAGTGCTTTTAGAGCGCTATCATTTTATGCATATCTAAAGTGCTGAAACTGTTTTACAAATGTTCGAAAGAGTGCTAATATGGAGCCATTATTTTTATTCTCGGCATAATTTCAATATATTTTATAGAGTGCAAGAAGAATAAAGTCGGTAATAAAATGATTACTGAAATACGATTTTTTGTGAGCAATTACAAGAACGGAAAACAGGAATGTAGAGTTTGTATCACATTAGACTACTCGAGTGCCCTCACAGTGATTACGAAACTGAAGTAGTGACTTTGCAGAGTTCCTTCTGCAATAAAAGTAAGATCATAACTTTCTTCCGTCAGAATAAAGGTCAAGTATTCTCAAGGTATTAATAGCCATGAGCAATTGAAAGTGATTTATGTAAGCAAAATAGATTTGAACATACGTAATTATCATGCAATAAAACCTTAGAAAAGGGCAAACGTATTTATACAAATCTAGCAATTAGAAATAGAAATAAATCTAAAAAAGAAAGCGAACGTCGTGGGATATCAGAAGGTCAAGATGTTGGCCCAGGACATATAGTATTGTAAAGGGCTCCATAGACAATGTTCAAAAATCTTAAAAGAAGGAGAAGCAATTAGAATCTGCAGCAGACTTTATTCGTTGAACGAACATATAAAAATCATTTTCACATGACAAGTTCCTCTAAGGGGCAAGTTTAATTTCCAGGCATCTTACTTTATATTTATACCAAAAGATCAAAGATAATAATGCTTATTGCTTGAAAGAAAAAGTAATTAGGTTAAGTTTATCTTCCCACACTTGGATATATTATTTTCGATTTCATTAAAAACGGTAACAGTAAGAGCATCAAAACATGCGTGTCTGAGAGATTTAACTCACTACGGAATAAATTCATTGCCTCACTCACGCATACTGATTAATAAAATGTATTGTGATTGAAAAAACTGTGGAAAAATACTGAACGCATGCCGTGCAAATTGTGTTTCACCACGACAATTTCGTGATGTTATTTTTTATTGATTTTGATAGTAATAGTACAACGAAAGTGACCATTTGTTACTACAAATACATAAAAACAGGAAATTTTATATCGACGCGACACAACTTGTTAAGCGATGCGTGAAAATATTCGCAAAAAAGTAATGCTTTAGCTTTGACGAAAACTATGCATAAAAGTGGTTATTTTATTTTATCTTTCAATACTCAGGCTTTGGAATTCTCCTATTTTGATACACCTTTTATATGCCTACATAAACTTTGCTAAGATACCTTAATAGTTGATTTCAACAATTCCGATTGCGGAGAACATCGAGTTAAATTACTATTCAATAAAAACAAAATAAGAATCTCGTAAAAGCAAAATAATATCTGTTAGTATCATGTGAAAAACTAGTTTTTTTATATTATAAAGTGACAAACGTGCAAGCAGCCACCTGGATTCGCTGAAATAGCGAAGCGCCCGGTGCCCATTAACATCTGCAATTGTAGATGCGTTGCCTACCCTTAATCTTCGGAGGAAGAAAATTATTAATGAGAGTAATTTAAACAATTAAACAAGTTTCTAAAGATCAAAGATGCGACCAAACATTATAACGAAGTTTTCTAGTGTATCAGTAAACATAAATGTTATAACGCCTGTTAAATATACCATATCATAAAACGCAAGTTGAAAATAATTATTGCAAGTTATAAACTACGCAAGAAGCGCGTAAGTTATACACTCTTGTCAATTTAAATTATTGACAGAGAAACTTCTTATAGAGTACAATTACACAAGACCAGTGAGCTTACCCAAAGTATCTTTCGATTGGCGATATCGCTGATGGAATCGACAAAAATGTATGAAATTGACAATGACATTCAATAAGTCATGTCCTTTGTTCGTATGAGATATTGAACGTCTTTGTCAGTTCCATACATTTTTTATATTCGCTATCGCTTCGTGACACATGTAATTTCGGTAACCCAGATCGTGGTAAAATCATATTAGTTAACATTATTAACATAACATAAACGTAATTTATAAGATCTATCAAGGATACCTCGCAAAAAATGCATCAGTATAATTATCAAAATTATTACAAAAAATAGATAAACAAAAAATACATATCAAAAAAATATATTCGTATAAATAATATCAAAAGCTTTGCTACTCTACAAATATTCTGTGAAAACTGACATTGTGTAAAATAAGATTTTCTCACGTTTAAGACACGCCTTCGAGTTCAGAAAGTTCAGTATGTTTAATCGTTTTACGATCAATGCTCTTCTAAGGCCTCTAGGATTTAATGGCAGTCATAACATGACTGGGAACTTGTATTAACAAGCTGTTTCCCGCAGCATCGTCAGCGTTGAAAAACCTATATCACTACGGCATACATGTAGATTCCAAAGTTTCGTCAAACTCAGTCCTGCCGTTTTGTAGAATACACGGAACTAACTTACAGACACTTTTTTGTTTCAAAAGTATTTTTTTATTAGTAACGCAAATATGTATAATACATCATGTTTACGAAATATGTTTTATAATAAAATTGGAGTAATACATTAATTGTATGGACATGACGCCTCCGAATTCCTCCGATTATGTATTTGACTTTTCTAAATAAAGGTATCTAAAAATAAATTAATAAAATGTTATATCTTACCTAATATTCAAAAAGGTTAAGATTGAATATGTACATTGCATGAATAATTTAAAACGTTAGCAGATTGCATAAATATGGATATTAAACACTAAAATATATGAAAAGGCGTCATAAAATAGAAGGACATTTATTAAATACAATTATAAATTTATTTTATTAAAACCAAGGAGTAAACATTTATATTTTTATTTAGTAAAAATCTGTATAAAAAGTTGCAATTCGCAATTAAGATTTTAAATATATTTAGATAAAGTACGAAAATACTTTAAAATTAAATGTCCTTGTTTCAAAAGGCGAATCGCATAAAAATATCACGTTTTTCAGTTGTTTTTCTGATTTATCATATAATGAAATATGTTAACTGCCTTATTATAATAAAAAAATAACTTTTAGTTTGCTTTACGTTACGATAAATATTTTAAGTTTCATCATCATCAACCTACCCTTGTCCCTATGTTGTGTCGGCACAGTATTTACTAAAAGAAAGAAAGAAAATACATTTGTTAGCGTGTTTCGTGTGATGAGTGTGGTGCCGGAGGTCTAATTTTAATCCACTTTCTCTTCCTATTCTTTTCCTACAAGGAAATGATGAAAAGAAGAAGTGGATTTTCCGGGGGAGGGGACGAATAGGGAGAGGAATTATCCTCTTCCTGTGCGTCACCTCCTCCGAAGATTAAGAGTAGGCAACGCATCTGCAATTGCAGACGTCTATTAGCAGCGGTCGCTTCGCTATTTCAGTGAGTCCAGGTGGCCGCTTGCTCGTTTGCCACTTTGTAATATAAAAAAGCACACATAAGTATCATAAAAACACACACACACACACATAGTAAGGTAATGTGAAGCAAAAGGAGCTAAAGCCTTGTTCGCACCAGGATAGTATTTTAGTCGAGTAGCAAGTAGCATTTATCCGATCAAATGATTTACTACTGTTCGGACTCGTTTAAGGCTAAACCTACCCACTAGGGTAGTAATTTAGTAACTAAACGTGTTCGAACAGCAACATTTTTGTAGAATAGATTAGTAAATCCTTTGTTGGAAAACTAGCTACTTGCTACTCGACTAAAATACTATCCTTGTGCGTACAAGGCTTCAATAACTACTCCATACTTCCCTTTAGCCGTCATATCTGAATTCACCACTTCTTAACCGACTTCCAACAAAGGAGGTTATTAGCATATCTTCTTTCATACAATCCATCTATACTTTCTTTGGCCTTCCTCTACCATTGTATCCGTCTACATAACGTTTGTTATAATAATAATATTATACAAATATATTTTTGTAAAAATAAACATATAAACTAAAGAAATATCAGACTTTAACCTACCTGATCTTTAGTCTTACAATATTTCGTAAATACAAATAATACTTGAAAACGAGTTTAAAAAAAAAACCTTGATTTATTTACCGAATCAATATTAAAGGTCGAGATGACGTTATAAGAAATCCATTAAATCAGAATTTATCTTAAGATTTTATGTTTATATTTAAAAATGTAAAAATAAATAAAATACGAAGAAAAAATAGAACAGGAAGACTACCCAAATTATCTTTCGAGTCGCAATATCGATGACGGAATCGACAAAAATCGTCACGTATGACCGTCATTGTCAGTTCCATACATTTTTCATGTTCGCTATCGAATCGCTTTGTAGCGCATGTACTTTGGGTAATCCACTTGGAAACTTAATATGTTTTGATACACGTTTTAATTATTTGCTATATCTATTGATATATAAGGAATACCTTTTAGATCTTTACTCACCAAAAATAAGCTCAAGTAAATTCTTGTATATAACATATCATCTCAATCATTCTCTTTTAAATAATAGAGACAACAATACTTTAACACAATTATGACTCCAGTAGAATTTCACGGTCATATAGACCTAACTCCCATAATTCCACAACCAAAGATCATTAGGAAAGTAAAGTAAAATTAAATTATATACAGTCGGTAACTCTAAAATTGTTTAATGATGTTCCCATAACAGCGACAAATCTCATCATATACGCATTATAAAGTCATTTAGTTCGCAATACTTACTGAGATAGCTTTATATTTACTTTAAAATTATTTTACCAATTTGTCTAATATCACATTATCCGGATAATTTCATATAAATCTATGCTAACATTATTAAGAGAGAAACTTTGTATTTTTGTATTTATGTTTGTATTGAAATAACTCAAGAACTACTGGACCGATTTCAAAAATTCTTTCACCATTAAAAAGCTACATTATCCCCGAGTAACATAGGCTATATTATTTAATTCCATGCGGACGAAGTCGCGCACAACAGCTAGTTATAGATAAAGTTTATAATATTAAGAAAATTACAATATGAATAATGAGCGACAAAGATATAACATTAGACAACTAATTAATAACTACGGCTTAACCCCCATTCACACGAGCACTTTTCCAACGCGCGCTAAATAAGCTTTGAGATAGATGCCTTTCCGTGTATCTATATTCTATGCACACTGCGGCTCTTTTAAATTTTATCGAGGAACTATGGATTTTGCGTTGAACGAACGAAACAAAATTCATTTTACGATGATCGTATGAGCGAAGGAGTTAAAAAAGCGCGAACGCAGGCTTAAAAAAAACGTTCGTGTAAATGCAGGCTAACTAGCATATTCTCCGGTCTTAAGCCTTGTTCGCACCAAGATAGTATTTTAGTCTAGTAGCAAGTAGCATTTATCCGAACAAAGAATTTACTACTGTTCGGACTCGTTTAAACATAAACCTACTTACTAGGATAGTAATTTAGTAACTAACTGTTTTCGAACAGCAACATTTTAGTAGAGTAGATTAGTAAATCCTTTGTTTGGATACATGCTATTGCTACTCGACTAAAATATTATCCTAGTGCGTACAAGGCTTTACAGACTTTGGTTGTTATCTAATCGTCTTTATAAAATTATACCGATTTCAAAACAATCAACATCCGCTATTCTATAAATAATCCTTAAGAAACAGACAATTTTATTCAATCATTGCATTGTGTCCAAGCAGGATATTATCGAGGAAGTATTAGCACGCGCAAGCAAAGTCGCGGTCGCTATCTTATGCAATTGTATTGTGTAACGCAAAGTGAATCACAATATTACGACACACTTACGAGTACGTTAACTATATTCTCATAACATCCGACTAGTGTGGACCTTTCATAATAGTCGAAGAAATAAGAGCGTCGGTGGCTCAGGTGTTCAGCTCTTGACTAGTAACTGCAGGTCCCGAGTTCGAATCCCGCTATGTACCACTGTTTTTCGATTCTCGATTTTCATATGTACATATTTACCTGACGCTCTTAAAGAAAAACATTGGGGTGTAACCTGCATATATCCGCGAAGAAATTCAAATACATGTGTCACGTCAAGTCACGCAAAATACGCGCTAGTCGTGGAGTTGCAGAAAATGGAGCCCATCATAGGTCGAACTAGTCGAAGAATTTTGCCGTCCCATTTAGAATCGTATAGAAAACTGTTCAAAAAACTATTATAATAGAGCACTTTTGTATAACACGTTTACATCAAGATTTGTAAGCTTCAAATTACATATGACCGAAAATAACGAAAAAACTGACCAGGTTCTTAATCCCGGTTAATTATATCTGAGAATTTGTAAAACCGTAAAACCTAATTAAACAACAAAAATTACGTTATATTGTAGTTAGAATTCGTTTGCATAGAATTATCTCTACAATAATCTATTAATCTTATGTTTAGTTTTGCTAATTTTACACAAGTAAATTTTTTCTCAAGATTTTTGTACTGGATATAAAATATCATTGTAGAACTCCTAATTTGTTAAAAAAACAATGGTCTGGTTAATAAAAATTATATCAGTTATGTATGTTAGCAAACCAGATAATGAATTAATTATAATTTATACAATTAATAATTCACTAATTTGTTATTTACATCCAACTAGCTGTCAAAAAAACTTAGTAAGCAACCTATGTACAATAGTTTTTCACGTTATGGTTTATATCTATACAGAATTGTATCGAGATCTGGGGGTCTACCCAAAGTACTTTTCAATTGGCGATATCGCTGATGGAAACGACAAAAATGTACGAATGTCATTCGATGGGTCATTGTCAAATGTAATATATCGAACGTCATTGTTAGGTACATACATTTTTAATGATCGCTTTAGAATGCTTCTTAGTGAATGTACTTTGGGTACGGACAAATATGGATACAAATACGGATTTGCCAGCCATCTCCGATGGCACAAGACATAGCACCAAGGTTCGCCATGGACGGACACGTCAAGGAGGACATCATCACTTTACATTAAAGTACATACCCCCAGAACAGAGGTTCAGCAGAGGTCAGTGCTGGAGATACTTTCAAACAAACATCCTTTGTGCATTTATAATATTAGTAGAAGGAAGAAGCAAGATAACTGGATTGTACCAAAACTTAATTATAAACTAAGTCGGAGAAACATAACTTCAGATGTGGAGCTTACATAATAATTTAATAATAAACTATCACTTTGAGTAACAATATTATGCAATATTCGATTGCACTTCAAACACTATATTCAGGAACATGACATTGCTAAATTAAATAAACTAGCGATGATATTGGACTCAATAAGCAATGCGTTATTTTAAAGACACCAAAAGTTGACACATTTGAAGTAATCATTTAAAAACACTGGGAAGTAAGAGGTTTGTTTATTTGATTTGGGTGTAAATTATGTAATGTTAAGAACCTAAACTCTACATAAAAAATAGAAAAATTACATAACCATTGTTATTTCAATATATTGTTTTGTGACAGATGCCTTTTTAATAACCCAACAATAACACTGCTATCTCCCTCCTTTTTACCCGACTAACCAACAAGGAGGGTGTATAATATTTTACACATATAAGTAAACGTATATTGGGAATTACCTAATACAAATAAACCTTATATGCATTTTGTTGTCAAATGTATATCTACCACGTTTCACGTTATTTTATTGAAGTTTTGTTGTATGTGTTTAAAAAAAATATATGCAAAAGAAATTACGCAAGTTTCGGCGGCAAATCTATTTTTTTTTACATTTCTCACATTATATTTTCATTCTATTTGGCGTTCCACTAAGTTTATAGAGTTATAAGAAGTGTCTCCGTAATTTTGTAATCATTCATTCCAGGCCGCAATAAAAAACCATGCATTTAAGGGTTAAACGATTTATTTGGCTATTAATTTAGTCAAAATTGTACCGCAAATAGTATATTTTAATTGTGTTGTTAAAAGAACTATATAAAAAAACGTACCACATGTAACCTTTAACAAATCTATATCCAACAAAACGAGTCACATCTCATTACCTTATGGCTTCATTAGATCGAGTTTGCGATAAAAAACGGTGTTTTTTTGACATCTGTCTAATGAAGCCGCAGGGTAAGAGATGCAGCTATTTTCGTCGGATAGGTGAAAAATAGAAGAAGAAAATAATTACTTTCTGGTGTAACATTCATCCGCAAGGGCGCGCGCGCTCTGCCGCGACACATGGAGAGCGAATCGTACTCCAATGAAGGCCAGGATCACCAACATAGTCCTTGATTTACACTCAAGCACTAGTTTACGCAACCGTCAAACCACTTAATACACAATGTTGCAACTTTTTTACCGCCTATATTTAATCAATTTTCGAATGTTTACTATAGTTTTTTTTTCTGTCCTTATAGATCTTACGACGGTCAAACAATTTAAAAGCAAAAAAAAAAATTAAAAATTTTACAAGGATAACGAGCAATAAAAAATAATTATGAAAAATGGTTTCTTAAATCAAGGGTTTATTTAACCTTGTTAATGTTTTTTTTTGGAAAAACAGTAGAGGGCTTGATCTACTCAAAGTTTAAAGCTACAAACTAAGGATTCTATACTGTTATAATGATTCTTATTTCAGTCACCTAATCCCGGTCTAATCTCGCGGAACTCGGAAGTAAGGAAGCGACGGAAGTAACCAGCGTAAGATAGCGAAAGTGCGGGCGACTTCGACGGGTTACGGTATGAGACTGATTGCAGTCCACCGGGCCACGCTACACGCGGACGACTCTACATTGCACTGATGATTCCGTTCACGTCATTTAAACATTGTTTTTTTTTAATTTAGCATTTACATAAAATCATTACATATTAGACTTGATTATTTAAAATATACTTAAAACTTGTTATTTTTCTTTTCATAATAAACCCAACTTTTTTAATTAGAAGTTTTTATTGAAGCTTTTTTTTAATTTAAATTGTATATTATAATGATTATGTCGTTAATTAAATTAGAACCTTTGACCAAATACTCCCTTTTGCTAATTTTAAACCAAAACCTGTTATAATTCATGGCCTCATATTAATATCAGAAGTTAAAACTTAGAAAGTGGTGTCACACAAAGTTCACCATAAACTCATTGATATGTCATTGTCTTAATTTCTATACGACAAAATTTAAATACCGCGGGTTACAGTTCAAGAGTAAACAGTGGATGGGAGGAGTACAATAATGTCACAGAAGTTTACAATTGAGCAAATGCTCATCATGTCATTCAACTAACACTAAAACACCGCCTAGCGGAAGTAGTAACACTAAAGCGTTGTACGCTCTAGGATAGTATTTTAATCGATTAGCAAGTATCCGAACAAAGGATTTGCTAATCTATTCTACTAAAATGTTGCTGTTCGGACACGTTTAGTTACTTAATTACTACTTTAGGTTAGGCTTAAACGAGTCCGAACAGTGGTAAATCCTTTGTTCGG
>QDHC01003604.1:433085-443925 GCA_013186455.1 Papilio dardanus tibullus | reverse complement strand
ATTAACTACATTCAATTAACAATTGAAACAGTTTTCTCCAACATTGCGATTAGGTAGAAGCTACAAAACCTATGGACAGCGTTAAAAATAGACAAAAACATAAAAATGGTCAAACGCTGTCTTAGTATTATAGCTGCAAATAAGAGAAATCACGACAAATAAAATAAATATTCCAGACAACTCCAAACTCTATTTAGCCTCAAAACTTTTCAGAAACTAACATCGTAGCTGTCTAGTAAGAATAAATAGCTCATATTATACCTTTGGTAACTCCACACCATCCTAAATGGCATATAGCAGCGAGTATCTTCCACACAACTGCTTGTTCTGGTTCAGTGACAGAGAGAGCTTGGAGTGCTTCCTTTAGTGCTGAGAACTCCGCGGGTGCTTCCGCCTTGTCGCTGCTGGTGAGGAATGGATTGGGTGCGTTCACCGGCGCTTGGTCGAGCAGTAATTCGCGTCGAAGACGGCCATCACTGCCGTGGAATAATCTGGAATAAAAGACATATGGTTAGTTTCATTATTAATCTATTCTAATGGCAAAGCAACTTTCTTATGTAGACTTACGTGTGTAAAGCCCTTAGAGGTGACTGTCCAGGTCTAAAATCAGGCAGCAATGTCTGCACTGAAGCCGATACTAGCGCACCGCCACCGTCGAAGTCCAATGACGTCAGCGATACGAAGCGAGACGCGTGAGGATTTGAACTCGTTCTGTAATAAAAAGTTATTGCAAATAAACCAAATTATTATAAATAAGAGACCATGGTAAAAATAACGCAGGAACTTATCAAAACATGACGGCACTAATGTTGCCTAGTGTTTCGGATTTTCGATAGTAACCGATACTTTCTGGTACGACCAACTTACCGACTAGATCCAAATGCGTGAAGAACATCGAGGGCCGCATTCAACCTATCTGGAGTCAGCTTCGAGCCTTGTGCCGGGTATGCACTTGCGAGGTACCATACGGAGTGGCGCATCGCTGAAGTTTTACCCGAACCAGACCTGGAAAGTGAAAAAACAAGATTCTTAACACATTGTTGACCGGCAATTTTAGTGAAAATTTATCTCGCGTCACCGGCAACAAAAAGCGCATCACGAGTTTATTTGTGGTCGATGGTTCGGCCATCAAAACACGAGAATGTGTTAAGAACAGTAGGTTGGGACATACTCATCTACAATATAATCATATCTAAAACAGGTCGATTAACTCAGGTTTTAATTCGTAAAAGCGCCTATTAATTTCAATGGATTTCAAATTATTTATTTTCACAATTTACCATTATAAAGCTAACAATAGAAGACACAATACTCTAGTATTGTAGTCCAACAATGCTTTTCATATTGTTCACTTCATAATACACATGATGTAAAACGAAATGAAACGTCATTTCTTCTTGTTCCAGTTTTCATTTGAGATGGGTTGACGTCACTAGGACATATAATCTATTAGTATGTACTTACTAAGCACGTATACATGAAGGAAGTTGGGATTT
Source organism: Papilio dardanus tibullus (assembly GCA_013186455.1). Classification (NCBI taxonomy): domain Eukaryota; kingdom Metazoa; phylum Arthropoda; class Insecta; order Lepidoptera; family Papilionidae; genus Papilio; species Papilio dardanus. The sequence goes on along the minus strand of QDHC01003604.1, from coordinate 442,429 downwards.
ATCCATCCCCCCCTGAAATCTGACTACAGTATAGTGACTACAGCGATTGTACACAGTTGACATGGTTGTTTCAATGTTTGTCACCCTCTGAACCAAAAGTCTAGATACGTGCTTGACTATAACGTCTTCTCCTTCTCTACCTTTTTGCATACACATTTTGAAGTCAACATAGATATTAAAACGCATACTTATTCTATACTAAGACAGCTTTTCAAAAAATAAAATTCAATCGACTTCCAATCGGACTGCAAGTTTGCTAATTCACCAATTTATAAAAACCTGTATTTTTTATTAACATTGAATCCTCTTAAATTACTTTCTTAAATAATGTCATTCTTCGGAGCCGGTTTTGCATAATGAGTGTTAAATAACAATAGACAATAGAGCTGCTCGTGGAAACCTTGAACTTAAACAACGACGTAATAAACAAGAAATATACTAATGAATATTATATTAACTAGTCAAATAAAAAATATGAACTCTATTACAAATTGTATACTACCTAGATAGAGCAATAACATTACAAACTTTTGTTTCTGGCAATACATGTATTCTTATACTATTCGCTTTATGCCAGAAGCCATGATGGGAATATGGGGAAGCCCAAAGATAGCACATTCTGATTTAAAGTTATCGGACATCGTTAAACATCAAAGGCAAGCGGTTCCTTTGTAACATTTCTCATTTCATATGTCAACCAATCAGAACACTTTATTGAGTCCTTAAAAACGTTTAACATGTTTTTTATTTAATTTTTGTATCTATGTCTATTTTATGATATATCTCAAAATATCTTTTGATCATTGAATTATTTGTTCTGTAGTGTTTCGTGCTAGCTTCACATTAAAACCACAATTAAACTCCATGGTTAACAAATTAATATTCTTTAGTCTTATCTGTCGACTGAAAAAAGTAAACGAACAAAACGGTTGTAAGATAATAAAGTAAAGGACATCGTTATCAATTCAGGTGACATTAAAAGAAGTCATCGAATTTGTAAACGCAAAAAACATTTGTAAAAGTCAGTATAGGTTTTACTGACTTATTATTTTATTATTGTGGACTCTGACTGCTGTAATATAGCTTACCTTCCCAAAAATACGATAGCACGGTCTCTTCTAGAGGCGAGCATACATCGGTGTGCAGACTGGGCCGCGGCGAACACATGTGGAGGCATGTCGTCCGCACGGCAGCCGCGGAACATTGCTGCCACCTAGAAATGTTAATGAGAAACCGTTAAAGACTTAATAAAGGGTTAGATTAGACTCCTCGGGATCGGGGAACTCTGCTACAAATATACAGTTTTCAAAGTCGAGCTTTGTAGAATGTTTGATTCTCTGTCAAGCAATAAGAGGCCAAATTAAGGGTCTAAAACCTACCTTTTCAGTGTATATCGGTGCGGTCCGCCTTGGGGGTCCGAGTACCAGGAGAGCATGACCAGCGCGTGCGTGCGGCAAGCCCGCAGCGTACCGCGAACGCAGCACGTGCAGCGCACCGCATTCGTTTAGACAACGTAGTGACGCTATGTCTTCACATCGCTCCAACTGCGGTGGATTCGCCTAGAAGAAAAATTAAACGAGGTCCATAAGAATGTTTTATATGCAGATTTTACTCTAGTTTTAACCAAGAACACCAAAAATTCGAATCCAACTTACTAGTGAACCATAAAACGCCTGGTTAAAAATATACATCGATTGCTACATTGCACGCAAAGATTAACGTTTCTCATATTCAAATTCTATCTTCAACCGACTAATGTAACATAGGGAAAAATGTAGCAATATGGCCGAGGAAACATCATTTGTAAGTAAATTTAACTCAGTAACCGGTCGAGTTGGACGAAATTACAAGAAATTATTACGTAAAGAGTATCTAACGATCTGTGTTTTTCGTAATCTTTTGATTTATTGATACATGTTTTATCATTAGGTCATAGTTTAAAATTATAAATATTATTAGATGTATTTACGCCTTCACAATCTGTGTTACTTCATATGACTGCCACACCTACGTTGACGTAAAAGACTTGTATCATCATCACTTAAGCAGTATCCCTTAGTAGCTATGAAAAAAATGTGAGTATTATTGTCCGATAACTAACCTTCTCCAGATCATCTTCATCAACCATAAGGGTCTCTCCAGTGTGCAGCACGCGGACCTTCGCGCGGCCGGCATCGCCATCGCCTTCCCTCACCACAGCGGTGAACCCGCCACGGTGTGCCAGCCACATGTGACCCGCAGCAAGCCATTCCTTTTCACAGGCTAACTGCTCTTCTGACTTCGCCTGGAAACAAACCAAACGTTATAATCTGTCACTAAAATATCGGGGTCCAAGGAGGTCAAGCGTTTACCACGCTTACGAACTTTATGCCCGATTTACATTCAATTGAGATCAGCGCTGGACTAGTTCAATGTAAACTGGGAATTATTACAATACGGAATGTGTGAAAAAATATTCTAAGAGTAGAAGTAAATTATAAACGAAACTGAGTTAAATGATGCTTGACGAAGCCACTTTCTATGCGCTCGTGCGTGTACGAAGTGGTAATATGCTTCATTACCGCCACATTAGCGACCACTGGTAGTTCATTTGCATAACTTTCGACATAACATTGTCTCGAACTTGACCTACATTTAGATTACTTAGGTACCTCTGATTATTTCAGAGAAAAATACTGATGAATTTAAGTAATTGATAAAAAATAATGTACAAATGGTTTCTATCCATCATAGACTGCTAGTCGCCCGACAGGCTATTTTACTGTCATTGTAGCCACAAAATATTCAATGTAATGCAACAGTCGGATGTGATCTTAGCGAATACAAATGAATAGCGCATACATTAAAGCACCTTGAAGTCACAGAAACGAGCACAATGTTAGTATAATGATAGTTTAGTTTGCGCGCCACGTTTACTGGTACATAGCAATACATCGTTAGTAATTACTAAACGACCACCTGCAAAACGCACAACATGACTCATTCATACAACCATCAAATGTAACGAATCGCAAAACAATGTTAATTTAATGGAAGAAACAAATTATATTTATCAAGTCCTCTTCGGAAACAATTACATCTGAAGATACTTTGTCAGGTTTGTACAGTCAGCTGCAGAAATAAAGAGGAGTTCCTTTATATCTGGATATCGGATCTGTCTATTTATTTATGGTGATGATTGTACTAACACATACTTTTCTCGTGAGATTATATTTAAACGCATATGATGTATTTTGCTACAGAAATTCTTAAAGGATCGAGCAGTTACTCGACGTTGTGTCGATTACTACTCTTCCCACATTCAAATAAAATATAGGAAGTCGCCTTAAAATGTTTTCCTCATTAAAACAACCTACGTGTTGTAACATATTCAATTACTAAATTATTAAACATAAAACCTTTGAATGTAAATGTAATTTTAAATTATAAGTGGGAGGATACACAAAAGGTCGAAATTATTACTCTTTCAAATCAATCGTTTTGTGATCAATTTATTTCAGAGAAATGATTTGTTTCTGATAACTAAAATATTCATTAAAATCTGGGGCTGAAACCGTTATTGGTTTTAATAAATCAAAATTTATATATTGATTGCTTATTTCGTTTATTAATAAACGTTTCAGTAGTCCAAGGATTTATGAGTGAAGTAAAAGATAGGAAGAGGGAATGGACAGAAAACACAAAAGCTGGTGTCTATTAATAAAACTCAATAAATACCATTTTCACAATATTGACCTAAGTTCTACAAAGATCAAGTTGTTTCATTATGCACAAAATACTATTATTATCTACGCAATATATAATTTCTTAGTCCAACATTCATGATAATTTAATAATAGTAAAATTGCTATTGTCAGTCGTAAAATTAACTGTAGCAAGTTTACAACAAAATTACTGCATTGCGGGCGCATTGCAGGGAACAAGACGTAAATAGCGAACTACTACAACACTTTATCAAACCGAATTTCGTTGTTTTATACCGATTTTAAACCAGATAATACTACTCCGAGAGGAACTATCTGTAAATCTTAATTTCATATGGATACATGATTTTTAACTTTTATTATTTTTCTATCTTTATTTTCCGGTTTCTATACAAATACTTTCTTAGTTCAAAAATCTAAGCTCAGATAAAAAGGTTGGTGATATATAACTTTAAACTTTCGTTATTTTTACTAACATATTATTCGTACGAAACGGGATTCTTACCACAATTCAGTCAGCCCGTGATCATAGTGCATGCAAGTAGCCGAAATATCGGGAGCTCAAACAGCTAAATCGTGGTAAGAATCCCGTGTCTTACGAACAATATGAAAGAATGGTGATTTAAATCCTTTTAACAACTTTAAGGTATTAAAGTTAAACTCAGTAGCAATCCTACAAACTATAAATATATCATCACTCTCAATTCTTCTTGAAAGGAATTTTACTGCATTTATAATTTACATGTAAGAGTTAAAATTATATTTAGCCCCCCGGAAACATCCGTGCGGTCTGGTTGCCGATCATCGATTAGGGCTGGAACACACTTGTGCGTAACAAAAGTGCGCACAGCGATGCGCGATAAACCACTCTAAAATCAATTACATAATGGTACTATAGTTCAATGAACTTAAATTTGCAAAGAGTTGTTCAACGTTAAAGTTTAATCATGAACAATTAAAATAAATAAGGAGGAAGGACACTTCTTTCAATAGCGTTGGTATATCGTTACCCTAAAACTACTCAAGTACACATAGACAGACATTAAAGCCTTGTTCGCACCAGGATAGTATTTTAGTCGAGTATCAAGTAACATTTATCCGAACAAAGGATTTACTACTGTTCGGACTCGTTTAAGCCTAAATACAAATACTTGCTATTCGACTAAAATACTATCCTAGTGCGTACAAGGCTTTACTTATGTGCTACTATAGTTCAATGAACTTGAATTTGCAAAGATTTTTCCAAAGTTAAAGTTTAATCATGAACACTTTAAATAAATAACGAGGAAGGTCGGACACTTCTTTCAATTGTGTTCGTATGTAGACACCCTAAAACTGCTAAAGTACACATAGACAGATATTAACGGCTATATTTTATTACTTAGCAGGTGTCTGAGACACGAGCGGTCGCGCTGACCTACTAAGATTTGTTATGGTTTCACATAACATAAAAGTAATCCTATGTACAATACATCACGAAGAAATTGCAGTAGAATTAGTACTATAGACAAGGACATTTAGCTCTATCTTAATTATATTACAGAACTTACGAAGGATGAAGGGATATTTAAAGGTATTTCCAGAAGTGCTCAACAGATATCGATGATATTTTAAACAGATGTAGATCACAGTCTGGAAGAACACAGGCTACTTGGGTAAGTATTTTAGAAGTAAGTTAGCAGTTTCCATTCTTTTCTCATCGAGACATCGAGACGATTCGATTGCGAATATCAAAAATGTATGGAAATGACAATCACGTTTGTTACTCACACGTGACAAGCACATCACTTATCAAATGTCATTGTCCGTTTCATAATGTTTGTCGATTCCATCGGCGATATCGCTTATCGAAAGATACTTTGGGTAAGCCCCCAAGGACACATTAAGAATCATAGTTTAATTTCTACTACCATATAAATTGGAAATCGTCACTGCACTTATGGGAATCGATAAAAGATTACGTTAAAAGGCTTATTCTAAATAATCAAGTAACACGGTGTACTATCGACTTTCATGTGCCTTAACTAAGTGATAATGAACTACTTTCGTGACACGAGGAAATCTTTACTGATTAACTGATAGCCGATACCTGTTCAAGATGTAACAGTTTACATCCAAGAGCATGTTTCACCTCTCCATAAATTGTCGATTAGAACCCGTTACATCATTCACACGAACGCTTTTTCGACGCGCGCTAAAAAACTTTGAGATAAAACAAATGAATTTCCATGTATCTGTTCACACGGTGGCGCTTTTAAAGTATTATCGCGCAGCGTTCGATTTTGAGCGCTGGACGTATGACACAAATGTAATTTTACAGCGAACGTAAAAGCGAGGGCGTTAAAAAAGCGTTCGTGTGAATACAGGTCCAGAGTCATAAAGCGTAAGAAAGAGAGCGCGTCACATTTTCCATCTTCCAAAAATTGTTTCTGGTAACTTAGCTATTTCATGCGACAACTTGAAAACTTTGTTAGTAGTACTCAGTTTAAGCGGTTACTGAAAATTAACTGGTCTGCTTTTTTCTTCCAGATCAATTCGTACAGTACAGTTACTTATACAGAAACAAAACTATACAAATGTCAATAATCTAGATACATTTCTTGTTAAATATCCCAATACAAAATAATATAATACTTTAAGGTGTTGCCAGTTGCCCCACTCTGGGAACACGGGTGTCCGGAATACTTTATCTTGTCCCGCGCCGCAGATCTGGTTGTCTTACATGAATAACGACAGTGTTACCAGCACTGAACAATTGTAAATGGCGACACTGAAATGGGTTGTAATTTCAATTGCCTTTATCTCTTAGGCATTATAATTTGATACATTTCCGATATTATGAAAGTAATAAATTGGGTTGTTATAATGTTAACTGTAAATGCTTTTGGAAGTAGAATAATTTTAGAAGCACTAAAACAAGTTATAGTGTTTTTAATTAACTTAAACGTCATCTTAGCTTCACCGTTTTCTACTTTGACTGCTTACAAGCATAATATCAATAGAATTTTATAGCACCAGTTTCGATCATCGACAAAAATATATTTGAAAACATAGTCATCATCGTTTCAAAGATTTGTGGTTACCCAATGTTTACTAATTGGATCATAATAGTAAGCTTTCATCTTAAAATGTTTTATATTTAAATTTTAAACAGGTTTAAAAAACAGTTTATCAAAATTAGGTGAATTTTATTTTGCCCCATCAAACTATGCATATGCATACGAATTATGCATTGATTGACTCACGTTTAAAACATAGAATTAATTAAGCTTAATTTATAGGCATAATGAATTTATATTTCCCTTCGTTAAAATGAAATGTTTACTATTTTAATCACTATGGAAAACTCGATAAGACATAATCATATTCAATCTAACACGTACGAGATAGTTCAACTACTAGTGCAGTTAGTGCGTTAATAAAAAAAACTAATTATAGGGAAAAAATGTCGTAGAATATGACTACAAAGTCACAGAGTAATGACAGTCACAGTATATGTTAAGACATAGAGTAATCACAGTTGCAGTACAAGTTTCTAATAAGGCATTAGAGTAGTAATGAAGCTCGCAATATGCTTCCCGGTTAGTGCTTAAAATTCAAACCGCCCACGCGCCGCGTCTCAGAATACTAGTATTGGTTAACAAGAATAGCAAACGATGCAAATAACTTGTAGAAAGCGTAACATTATGTTTTGCTACTTAAAGAAAACAAAACAAAACGCTTTATGTTACACATGATACACGTTACATATTATGTTTTGTTACTGAAATTACTCTTTAGGCAAGAGCAGCACCTATAGATGGTCTGACCGATATCTCTAGCTCAATGGAACTCTTGGTACATGCATGACATTAAAGTTCCTGAATTTACTGGCAACCAACTATCTATGTTAAGATAATTTACATTTTAAAGTACTGTATCTCCATCAACAAATAACTTCGTCTAATTCATCGTAAACAATACCTACATTAGCATTACAAATAGATGAAGTGAAGATAGTATGTTTCTCATAGTCTTCATTCAAAGCACGTGTAAAGTGTAACATTGTACCGAGGCTAAGGTTTAATGAGGGGGTACGCGCCCTCATGACGAGACAAAAGCCTTCTCGAGTAATGATAGACTCATGGTCTTGTAATTACGCGGCATCCTCTCCGGTTTAATGGCCTAGGCGCACAGCTACGACAAATATGTAACAAAAAATTTAACTAATAGAAATTGGATATGAAATTGTAGCCACATGACTGGTATAACATAAACTCTACGTTAACAATAAAGGGAGAGGTCTGGCCAAGGAAATAATTTTATAAAGTTGCATGATGAGTTACATTTGCGAATGATGGATCTTTCCGGAGGTCTAATTTTCACTTCTATAGTCCACTTTCCCTTCCTATCGTTTTCTTATAAGGAAATGATGGGAAGGGGACCTGGATTTGGCGGGGACGCATAGGAAGAGGAATCATCCTCTTTCTGTGCGTCTCCTCCTCCGTAGATTAACGGTATGCAACACATCTGCAATTGCAGATGTCTATGGGTGGCAGTCGCTTCGCTAGTTTAGTTCCAGGTTGCCACTAGGTAGTTTGCAACTTTATGATATAAAAAAGCTAGAATCTTATTCAGTAACACTCAAAGATTTAGAACCAAAGATTCACTCAAGGAACAAAAGATATTGTGTAACATAAACACCCAATGTCTTACAAAAGGGGACTTTTAAACAATCTGCCAGCTGCGGTAATAATTCTGAGGCGTTCCGAATTGTGCCCCCGTTGCAGCTAAGTGGAAAAGTGGCGTATTATACAATTACCCGTGGGTAACAGCGGACTATAACATATAGTTATTTAGTTATTATATTGCGTTGTATATATTAGTAAAGTTGTTGCAAATATGGTTTACACAAAAATATCTTACTTTATATTTTTTCGAGAGGAATCGTCAAAACGCAAAGTTTCATTCACGATACCCAACAATAAGTTCGCATTCACACAAACGTTTATTCGACGCACGCTACAAAACGTTGATATAGAATAAATGCATTTCGAGAGAAACAAGGGTGATTTTACAGTGTTCTTAGCTAAAAAAGCGCAAACGACTTTAAAAAAGCGTTTACGTGAATGTAGAATAAGAGAGAAAATCACCTCTATAAAACATATTCAATAAGAGTGTTTTAACAATAAAATTCCACGGCATATAAAATAACTTTTATGCATAATTTCTAGTAAAAATTTAAAAACACATAGAACTTTGCTTACTTTGTTTATAATTATTTTACGTCATAAAATCAAGTGGCGCTATACTTATACCATAAATCCTAATAAGGTATTCCTGTCCATATGCCCCATAACAGTGATATAATTAGTCATTTTGTTAAAACAAGGAAGTTGTACGTCTCACGTTTGCAGACTACAAAGGGAATAAACTTCACGGTATGCCAGTACAAAATAGAATTCTTGTATAATCTAGTTTACTACGACTACCATGCCAGTGTATTATGTAATTAAAATAACTCATGTCTATCTAATAATCAAAAATGGCAAAGTTTATAGATGAACTTAAACATTACTAGTTGTTGCTCACGTCTTCGTTTACGTGGAATTAAAAAATATAGCCAATGTTACTCGGGGATAATGTTGCTTTCTAACGGTG
>QDHC01003604.1:400357-432622 GCA_013186455.1 Papilio dardanus tibullus | reverse complement strand
ATAGAAAACGATAGCACCTGCACAAATACCATTGTTAAGACAATACCTAAAGAAAATGCAAAGGACTATATTTGAGAATAAAGATAAATATTTAAGTGTATTACCAAATCTCTTTCACTAGAATCAGACAGAAAACATTTAAGTGCCACTACAATTTCATTAATATACTCGTATAACTTAGTTTTTAAATTATCATCAACAACGGTACCGATACATTCAAAAGGATACACGCTGAGATATAACAGTTAAGACACGACAAACAGCCAAACCCTTACAACTAAAACATCATATCGGGATATTCCCAGAATCCATACTAGATGATCCCGATACGCCGTACAATGCGGTAGTGAACAAACCCTGAGTGCATTGTATGTTAACACAAGTTGGTATGTAGAGAATCGCAATGAAAAGGGAATATAAATGAAGCCGCCGATATCAAGCGGAGGGATCGCCGACGCAAATCTTTCCGAGTATTCTGCATAGTTCAACGAACTAGATTTAAGATATAACCTCACATCTGCAATTTAAACTTGTACGAGTTAAATTGATACGATCAACAATTATAGCAAACATGATTAAAATGGTTTAATTACTAGAAGAAAAAGAAGAAAAAAACTAGCATAACCACTTAAAAATTAAAATTCTATTTTTGAATTTATATAGCATGCTATTTCTACTAAAATAAAATTGACTCTATTACTTTTGATATGATATCAAATTATATTTCTAACATATTAACCATTAAAAACTTAGATCAAGAATATCGAATTTCATAAGCAATTAAGTTAGATATAAGCAAGATAAAACGGACCAAAACCAGAAAAAGAAATTCATAAATTCAACTTAACTAAACTTTTAAAAAAGCTCGTCAGCAGTCTATTCTCATTACAAAGAATCCTAGAGTGCAGTCCTTCACGCATATTAGTAGAGCTAGACGAGTTCTAAAGCATTGTATTCAATGAGTCTCAAGATTTCCGCATATTTTCTTTCATTCTAAATCACGTACGAGAAGTGAACGAGGTTTACATTTGTATATGGATAAATGAATGTACTTAACGATAAAACGGCTGTTGAAAGGCTGGTAATTTACCTGGAACAAAAAACAAAATTATTATTATTATGAATCCTAAAACAGAAGACGAGATTAGTATTTCTTATTATTCGATTTTTAAATAATCGTTTATCAGCTTTTAGTGGTGAACAACTGCTAACTGGTATCATTATCTAAGAGACCCAAATCTGTCGATGAGTGCGCAATGCGTGCACTCCGTATCATCACCTCTACGCATTATTTCACAATCGGTATTTTCTGTGTAGGTGATAAATAATTAGTATCAATCCCACCGTCCTTGCAGCTTTGTGTTTTATCTCCGCCCTTCTAATTGCCGTAGGTGCATCTTTCAAATGTTGATATCCGAACAATGATTCATTATTAAACTCAATTTGTACTTCCATTTTGGAATACACGTTTCTATACTTAATTATCTAATACGCTGTTATCAGGAATCTCAAGCTTAATAAAATGTTAATTTGTGCTCAAACAAACATATATTTTTATTTTCGGTACCTATAATTTAAATCTGTAACTAATTACAATGTGAAAAGATGTAAAAATTCCACACAGCTCATGTGTGGGTGTTTAGGGGCGAACGTAACACAAGCATTTCATATGTTGCAATAGGCCATTGTTCGCTACTAGGTGGCAGTTAGCTGTCGGTATATGGACGTTCCGGTACCACTTTCGTTACGCAGCCGAATTGCAAACAAATCGTGATCGATGATAATCATGAGAAACTCTCACCCGAAGCTGCGCTTATCCTATAGAGGCATTTTATGCAATCATATAAAGAGACATGCATAGTCGTATTGAAATAAAAGTATTAACAGTCGCGCTTTTTACAAAATCTTTTTTATAATCAATATCTTGTAAGACTATTATTCCATATTGTTTCAATCCATTTAAATAAAATAAGAGTCTACGAAGTCAAATCAAAAAAATTAAAGGATCGACTACTATAGGTCACAAAGCAAATTATTATAATTTTCAAAGCCATGTTATAATAGAGCCATTTGTATTCGCATACAGTCCTTGTAACAATGCCGCGAAGCTGATTCGCGACGGCGCCCGAAATGCTAATGCGACACATTTTTAAACGTATTAAAAACCACGTTCAAGGTCAAAACAAGAAAAAGGTCGTTTAAACTGGCCATCATAAGCAGGCAAAATGAGAAAAAAATGTTAGAATACTAGTAAATAACGTCTTAAGTATAAAATAAAATTCAGCCAAGGCATATAATAAACGTACATACGAAAAAGAACTCATAGAAATTTGCTAAAAAGAACAAAGTGTTTGAAATAGTAAAGCTCATTTAAATAATCTCTCATTGCGCCAAACTAAAACACTCCATTTACGAATATCCGTAAAAACTTCTTAAAGTGTAAACTAAGGCGCGTTAGGCCGTAAGCTAGTAAGATAAGATTACGAAATTCCAGATTTTACAGTATAGAGCCACAATGGGTCGTGTTATGCCGTGACCGCTTGCCAGGTAAAACAATATTCAAAATCGTGATTTCCGTAATACATCAAGGTGTGGCAACAATCAATATCAACAAATAAGGCCTGAATCAAAGAACAGTCTATTCAATGCCTGCGGCATCTTTAAGACTGAAGATTTACTTACCGTAAAACAAGGAGGCGATTCTTGCGATGACATCTCTCTCCATGGACGCAGCAGTGCGCGCTCCGTCTCCGCTCCATTAGAAGCGAAATTCACACCGCACCTTCTCCATAATGAAAACTCATAAAGTCTCCGCCAGGGCACTCCATCGTTCTTCTTCTTTTTAAAACTACCTCGAAGAGATGATGAACGCACAAAAGGTTCGGTGACCTTTCCATTTTTACTTGCACCTCTCCAAGGGGGTTTGCTACCGTTGCTTTGTTTATTTCCATTAATTCCTGAATTTCCAAAAGATCCTTTTCGCTGATATTGTGTTTTAGTTAGTGATTGAAATTTTTTCTTTTCATCTTCATTGACTTCATCGTCGTTCAATCCTTCTGATTTCACTTCGTCAATTGTGACGACACCAGATTTTCTTTCTTTATAGCTAGATCTGGATGGAGTTCTTATGAAGGTTTGTTTCCATTTTTCTCCGTCTACTTCATCGTGCAGCGTGGCAATGACGCTATCGTCTGCATATCTCATTCGTGCAGTTTTCATTAACGAGGCTTTAGTGTTCTGTGCGAATAATCTTTCGCCTGGCGCTGCTGATTTATTATCTGGACGAGTTTTAGATGTGCTCTCTGAATCTGTATCACTGTGTCCGTCGTAAGAACTTGTGCTGTTGCTAAAACTTTTGGTAAACGATCCATTGCCTCTGGAAAACCCATTATCGGATTTCGCTTCTTTAATTTCTATAAAGCAGTCACCTCTGAACGATTTTTTCGATTGAACGCTCGTATTCGAATCGGATTTAGTAAGAGAGTTATGTTTGTTATCGAGACAGCCATGCGCGTGTGCTTTTCCAGTGCAATGCTTGTGTATTTTCGCTAATGTAGCCAATGTTTTGTTTCCGCTGGGCGAAACATCGTCGCCGCAGCGTAGGGACTGTTCAAAAGAACCCTGAATTTGAAACATTCTTCATCCAGCTTAGATATAAATGTTAGGACCACATTCGCTTTTCGAATATGACATTTTCTGAGGTCATACTTTACTTTTATCGATCAATCTACACATTAACAATATGGTTATTTATTTGAGTCGTGCTAGCAGTGCAAATAAAACGATATAAAAAAAATACGTTTTAAATATTTAGTCTCTGACAAGAATCTAGCTCGTTTTATCAAACAATAGGTAGGAAAACCGGGTATGTTAAATTATATTGATATTCTAGATACGGTGAGGTAAGGCCTTAAACGACAATAACATAACTAATGTATTCAGCCTTAGTTGAGAGATTGTCAGTGTCTTTATTATTGAGGAAATTTCATTCGTACAATATGCTATATAGGTTTCTTGTTAAAAATTCCACTACGTAAATGCCTTACAAGTAAAGCAGCCGAATCAGAACTGACAATGATGAATAATAAAACACATTTCTGATCGTGACCTTTTTGACATTCGAAACATTGTATCTGTAAAAGTAACTATATCTTCTTATTTTGCAAAGTAATTGGACCAAATTAATTTAGCTAAGAGAAATATTAAAGCTTAACTCCAAAATAAACTGTGTCGGTAACTTTAGAGCTTAGACTAAGACTAATAGATATTCAGGGTACCTAACTTGTGTCAACGTCAGATTATAGTGACATAGTGTCAGCTATTTCACTGCACTTCAAACCTTTAGCGTAGCTATTTGTAATTTAACTTAAATAATTTCCTGAACATTTGGTACCAAATATTAAGAAAACAAAGCTTAAATCCTGATATTTATCGGATCAAGCATTCTTTAAAGTTGTCTGTAACCAAAGGGTATTTTTTTTATTTTTTAACATTTGGTTGGAAGTGTAAACAGAGAGATAGAAATATTTTTGTCGTTGCAGATATATTCCTAATCTATGTAACACGGAAAGCCTCTCCCCGGTTATCCGCGCTGTGTTATCTAGCTGCAAATATTTGAACGATCGTTATCTGGCCGCGCACCTGATCGTGAGAAAGACTCCGCTTATCGGAGACAATAACTATAAAGTTGATGGTGGAAGCTCTTATAATATAACGCTTTATAGACATGATAGGTCATGTTATCATTTACTACCCTTTGGCTTCATTAGACCGAGTTCGCGAAAAAATTGGTGGATGCTTCGGGCGTAAGGCCGTTTTTTACGTGACATCGTTCTAATGTACCCATAGGGTTAGAAAAAAATCACCAAACAATGTTCCTTACTACAATAGTTGTAATTCGTTAAGAACAACGAGCTACGGACCATCAAGTAACAATATGTCCAGCTTAAGAGGTCTCTAGGTTTAGTTAAATCAATTCCGATTGTGGTCAAGATGATCTATGATTAGTGAAAAATGATACAACTCCTACACAACTGTTGCAATATTTCTTAAGCTGCACTGACGTCGCCCACTACTGGATAAATATAACAACACTTCTGATTTAAGTCTCTAAGATTTTATGTAAACATACGAATTAAAAAAAAGACTGCGCAATTTTTAGTCCACTTTCCCTTTCTATCCTTTTTTATAAGGAAATCATTGGAAGGAGAACTGGATTTGGCGGGGGAGAGGACGCATAGGCAGAGAAATTATCCTCTTTCTGTGCGTCTCCTCGTCCGTAGATTAAGGGTAGATAACACATTTGCAATTGCCCACGTCTACGTGCAGCGGTCGCTTCGCTCTTTCAGCGAATTTAGGTGACCGCTTGTTCGTTTGCCACTTTATAATATAAAAATATAGTCATAACAAAGACCGCATAAAATAGATCGCCAAACATCTTGGTTGATAATAACAAATTCTTGTATTTACCCCGCGGCTGCACTACAACTGAACGCACTTAGCAAGCGCGGCAGACGCGCGGTGTGTAAACACCCTAAATACACAAACGCACGCCTCGTATTAACACCATATTGCAATACTATTTAGGACATCTAAAGACGATTATACAAAGAAAAGCTAAGTTTGACTATGATTGCATCGATTAGCCGACTGTGCAAACTGTGGCAACCAACATAATTTTATTTATTTCTTATATGTTAATTAATTTATTTGAAAAATGTTTCATAGGCCGTATTATTTGGATGTAATATTAAAATGTACAGTAACTTCAATATTCATCATCATCAGCCTATCGTGGTCCACTGCTGGACGTAGGCCTCCCCCAGCGATTGCCACAATGCCCGGTCCTGTGCCGCCCGCAATCTTGACCAGGCCATCGGTCCAACTTGAAGGAGGCCCACGCTGCGTCGACCTGTGCGTGGCCGCCATTCCAAGACTAATAATCACATAGAATAATACGAGCGACGTCGCATTGTTCCTAATACCACTAGGTTTTGGTCACCGTAACATTGACCAACGCCTCATGCAAATTTAACTAGCGACACAGATCCCACCTATTCGATAATATCAAAATTGTTATTGCACAAGATCGTCGCGTCGCCTCCACTGTACTACGATGCGTAACTTTTACACAAACATGTAAACTAAACTGTCAACGAATGTTAATGGTAGACGATTGCTAATAAAGAATTTTAATTAGACAAAATACTCTATATTTTTACATTACGTCACCATCATCATCATCATCACCAGCTCACTATAAATCCCCACCGAGGGGTGCGGAGGCTACCACCTAAGGGGTGAATAGACCATAGTCAACCATGCTGGCGACTTCACACATTCTTTGAATTTCTTCGCCAATATGTGCAGGTTGCATCACGATGTTCACACACTGCGCCGCAAGAGCGGCGGGTAAGTATGTATTAATAAGTATAATAATGAATAAACACCCATGAGACGACGTTATCAATGAAGAAAGGAGTTCAAAAAATAAACCACATGAAAAAATATAATTAAGCAACAATTAAGTTGGGTTTTATATACACTTATCGTGAGTTTCCTCTGAATCAAGCCGGTATTCATATAGCCATATTATCCCTGTCATTTTTAAGGTAACGCAAGGGTGACGACATATTTAAATACAAGTCATTCGACGGTGGAAACCAGCACACAGTAGGCCGTGATCGTGCTAATAGTTGCATGACTCGCAGCCGGCTACCAAGAGACATTAATGTCTCGAATCAAAAATGGCCGCACCAACATAATCTGACAGCCGGATAATCAATGAACAAATTCAACGATACACCCGCCACGATTATGATATAACTACATAGACTATTGAGAAAAGGACTGGACAAGGCGCCACCGTTGTAAAGATATTCTGCCCTTTTTCACTAGAAGTATTGTCACACATGACCATATTATGCTATTATTTACTTAAAATTGAATTGTCATTGTGTAAGCAATAAATTACACACTTGCACAAACGAACACACGAGCGTTCATAAGTTTAGAACAAATTGTTAGTAATTATTTTAAAGACGGGATTCGCGTTTGAGGTCCTGTCTTTTAAAAATCAATGTATAACTTTGACCGTTAACTTACAATTCAAACGTTCATTATAGTTACATTTATATTGTTTATGCAAAAGTTATCCATCAAAATGGCGTAATATTTCTTGATATTTCAGAAATGATAATTTATCTTAAGCACTATTAACGAAATGCTCGATGTTCTGCGGCAAATCACAATAGCTACAATACTAAACTATTTTTCGGCCTAATATGCAAATAAAATATAGTAACAAAAATCTAAAATGAAACTGCAAGTATGACTCAACTGGTACGTCCCACATGTAACTTTTTACTTTCTCCTATTAATAGTTTTTAGTGAAAAGCGTGGATAATGCAACTATCACTTAACGGCCTGACAAATAAATTAATAACTTCGTAACTCATAGCAACATCAGCGTGGGACTGCAACTCACATTTACATTTCTGACATCCGTGATCATATTTTTTTATTCAATGACACTTGGTGTTTACATTTTCTATTTATATTTTGTTCACCGTACACACAATTAACTCAGATAATATTAAATACCGAAAATCATTTAGTATGAGAAGTCTACAATAAGCGAAGATTTCAGTAATACATAACAATGCGGTCTTATAATAAAGTCTTGTTCGCACCAGGATAGTACTTTAGTCGAGTAGCAGTAGCATTTATCCAAACAATGCTTTTGGACAATGGACTTACTACTGTTCGGACTCGTTTAAGCCTAAACCTACGCACTAGGGTAGTAATTTAGTAACTAAACGTGTCTGAACAGCAACAATTTAGTAGAATAGATTTGTAAATCCTTTGTTCGGATACTTGCTACTTGCTACTCGACTAAAATACTACCCTAGTGCGTACAATGCTTAAGTACGATTTCAGTAACTACATAACAGTCCGGTCTTACGTTTGCAAAGAAATAGCGCATTAAAAACTCAATTTATTAACACAAATTCCACTACAAAATATTCCTTAATAGATACCTAAAGACATGCACAAATACTCATAAACATTATAAATAAATTAGATATTAAATACTCTTTGAAGAATGCAAGATCACGGTCGAGTACATGGTTATTTTTTATTATAACTTCAACAATGTTATCGTAATTATCTAAGATGTGTTTGAATAATGGTGCTGTAAGATGATAAAGCGATGTCACTACAATCGGCCACCTCTTTTTATAGTCCTACATATAAATAGTCATTGTCATTAGGACTGTAGTCATATGTTTGTCATACGTTTCTAATCGCGTATTACAAAACCAAATCCCGCGGACAATTTCAAAACCGTGATGGAAATCAAACTATACAGAATAGAAAATCTAAATCACTATTTAAAGAAGGAAAGTATTACAATAATAGGGCGTAGAAAATAATTGAAATTAATTGATACGAGTATAATAGTATAAAAACTGACATGTTAAAGCTTTCAATCAACACATCACTGTGATAAAAACCACGGTATTGAATTAATTTATTCAACGGTCGTGTTGTGCCTGGTTTATGTTCTAAGAATGTATGATTTAGTACGTGCTTACAGCGAGGAACAAAACTATATTATTTGACATCTATACAATGGGGGATAACCCAAATTACATAAGCCACAAAGCGATTCAATAGCGTACATCAAAAATGTACGGCACTGACAATGACGTTCGATATCTCACAAGTCACAATGGCATGACTTATATGCCATTATCAGTTTCATACAATTTTGTCGATTCCATCAGTGATATCGACAATCGAAAGATACTTTGGGTAACCGCCAGTTGATCGTAGTTGTATAGAGTGAACTAATATTGAAAAACAAGGCACAAGCACTCGTTATGTTTGAAGTTTTATACTTGCTTGTCATCACTACCGAAATCGTCTCGAATACGTGTCGTCCCCTTGCGGTATAAATAAACAACTCAGCTCAATTAACGACTCCACTTGGAATCACAAATAAAAGAGTCGAGCCGACGATTTATAAGCCACGGGACGTTCTTTGGATATACTTGGAATTCGTTGCTTCTGAACCTTTTCCTGTTTCTTTATTCAGATATGGAATTTAAGTTATTTTTGTTTCACATCTAAAAAGGTTTGCAATAACTTCTAAGGTGTATTACCCATATTTTAGAAAACCTTATATCCAGACATTTTTGTTTTAAATTAAAAATATATGAATCGAATAAAAATATAAGAAAAGTCGGATTAATGCAAACACGCAACATTATTTCATTTCATAAGGAATTTAAGAAGTCCAATAAATTTGGATTTCAAACCGTTTCACTTAACCTTAGGCTTCATTAGACCGATGTCACGCAAAAAACGGTCTAATGCAGAAAAAAATCTACATTTTTGAATTCGGTTAAATGAAGCCGTAGGGTTATAAATATCGGCTTAAAATAACTGAGAGATTTATTAGCAGCAACAATAGCGAACAACTTAATAGCAACTCAACATTGTAAGCGTGCAGTACAGACACGCAACGGCTTGCTTTTCGCATACCGAATCCTGTCTGTGAGAAACCGCACCTAATAGATACCTATAAAGTGAAATATCAAAATACGGTAATAATTAATTATCATTCAAGGCGCCTTTAGAAGTCGCTATTAGTTTTATGGTCAAGGATCCAAAGTGATGTGTTCGAATCCTTTCGACTATCGTCATGGTTTTTAAAAACAATGCGTAACGTATAGAATCATAGAACAATATCATTACTAAGGAAATTGACAAAAAAAAACCAATACTATCTCATGTTTCAAAGGCATATCCTTTTAGAAAATATTGCAATCAGTTGGGCGGTTTTGTTTAGAAGCCTATACAAATTGACACATAATTACGCAAAAAAGATTTTTTTATCCTTTTGCTATGTTTCGTCTTTTGTTCGTGATAAAGAAAGAGAATGCATAGATAATTGAATGCCAGATATTTTAGTAAGACCAACCTTCGAACGTACAAAGCAATTCGTAAATTCACTTCGAACACATCACGTCTAGGAACTGTGATCGTCAACACACGGTCAGACTTATCAATGCATCCACTTTGTATTCCTTGCTGCGAGACAGTCGTGATGTTATGACAATAACTTTACGCCTTAGCGGAAGTACTAAGGCTTGCTATACACGTTACGATTTACCCATCATCTTTCAAAACTTAAGTAAACCGTGTATGGTAACATTCGATCGATCTTATTTGAGTCACATGGCTAAACATTATGAGGCCTTTTCGATGATTTTGTACGTATATTTACAGTCAAACCTCTATACGCGAGATTCTTTGGCCCCGACGAGCTGCTCCCATAAGCTAGAAACGGATTAGAAAGACACCTCTATCATAATATTGCGGTCCCTTGACTCTCGTTTATCCAAGTTCGACTGTATTTAAAATATCGTTATCTCTGTTCTTTTCGACAGAATGAAAAGGACGACAAAATATTTTATATAATGGAAACCCACGGTGTGTTGTACAAATCGTTACTTGTATGGTCACCAGTAAAGCGCTGTAGTTGTTACGATTTACATTAAAACGGCTTTGGTTCGTGCACATGTTTTGCAAGTTGTGTGACTAATCGACCACAAAGGCGTTCAGGCGTAGGCCAGTTGTTGACAGACTGGCAAAGGGGGTACAGTAAAGGTCGCTTTATATATATTGTAATCATGTATGTTACACACAAAAAACAACTAATAATTTATAGATTTTAAAATCAATAAGTCACTCACGACCATGTAATATAGAAATATGCTACTCAGGTATTCTTGTTAACAGATATCTATTTGTTTATCTATATAAGACACAAACCACTTGAACACACATGTAACCCAATAATTGCTTCATGAGGAAGAGAGCAACAATTTACTAAGAAATTCAATTACGTATGTATCTACGGCATAGAAAAAAAGTAATAAATTAACCTAATATTTTGTATTATTTAAACGAATTTATCATATTAACAGTCGGAAATCAAATAAAGTGAAAACAAAACCACCTCCGCGTATCACCCACACTTTCGCTACCAACACTCAAGATGAACAATTTACGGCTATTATTTACAAATACTCATATATTCAAAGTTTCACTTAAATTTAAAACAACTGAGTGCTTGGGTGGTCGTCGAAGACATTAGTAGTGTAGTGCAGTTAGATCCATGATGGATTCCATTTTCCGCAACCCCACAACTGGCGCGTATTTCGCGTGGCCGAAGGCATTAAGATGAGAGAAAATATACAATAGAACTTTGAACGTATATTAAAGGCGCTAATATTATTTAGAATACTACTTAAACAAGTTATACGATAAGTCTAAAATAGATGACCTGACATATTTATCTCTCTTATAACCTTATTTTTAATCTCACTTTGTAAGCAATGCATAGAATCGTGGCAAACTTCAGACCACTACAACTCTGTAAGGACTAAGCACAATCAAAACATTAGCAACCCGTTTAAAGCATTCATCTCAATCTAAACAAATCTATGGTTGAATCTCAAAATAATTGAGATATTAAATAATAAAAATGTTTATAATATTATGCTATGTTCATTATGATAATAAATTAAATAAAATAATATTACAATCAATTACGTATTTACAAATTTTAATGAGAATGAAGTTTTTAAAAAGATAACATGTTATGTTTGCAGTTTCATGTTTCATTTATAAATGAATGTTGTCTGACCATCACATATACATTTTTCAATCACTGTTAATGAGATTTTACCAAGAACTTTATGACTCAATTTAATAATATTTTATCGATTGGAAAATTGATTACAAGTCTGTTATTATTAAGCCCAAAGATATATTATACTATAGATGAAACATTAGAAGCCTATAAGTGAGGCATTTTCTTTGACCTCCGGAGGTCTTCCGTAGGTATTCCGTAGGGAAATTTCCCCTAGTGTTGACCTTTGCAATACATTTGCCGACATAAAACGTCGACCGAATGTAACCTCTTTTCTTATATTTAAATTTTATTTTACAGTACTTACTAAAGTTTAATATTAAAATTAATCGAGACATTTTTAAAACGCTAATTAAAAATTTATGACAATCATAAAACAAAAACAGTTTTTGTCAAAAATTGTTTGGATTTAAATTGTTTTAAAAAAATAATAATGAAAACCGTAATTATAGTTTCAATTAATGTTTTAGTTCATTCTACTATTTATTTAAAAAAAAAACAGCTTCCCAAACTTGGGAATTTTTGTCATGATACTGGCAAGTTTTTTTTTTTAATAATTTCTTTCCAGGCACGCATTTTAACTTCAAATTAGTATGAAGCGCTCCCTCTAAGTATAATATCTCTTTGGTATAATATCTGTTTGATTAAGCCTATACAAAAAACATAAAAGTCCTTCGTTTAAATGTATTTGTTTCAAGGGAAGTTACAAAGTAATCGAATAAACTTCGGATGATGTGACAAATATTAACATTATTCTTAAGTACAAAAGTATTTTTTAGGTAAAATAACCTTGATTTACACGCGCACGTAACTTTAAGGTCAAAACATTAGGGCTAAAGTAGATTCAAACTTAAATTGACTTGAATAGAAATGTTAACAGGGGTGCTTTGGTTAAGGGCCCTCAGTAACAACTAACGACCCTCGGAGAGCTTCTGACCAACAGTAGACATGTATTGTCCGACAACAAAGACAATATGGACAACAGTTAAATTATTAAATACACTCAAACCTTGGTAAGCGAGACCTGAATAACCGAGAAACCTCTATAAGAGAGAATCGTTCGATGATCTCGACGAGCTACCTCCGTAAGCGAAAAACTCTGATTAGAGAGAAACCTCTATAAGCGGGACAAATATCGAGCAACTTTTTTTTTAATTTTCTCTTTTTCTTTCTATTCATATAACTGGGAGGCTACCCAAAGTTCTTATCGATTGGCGATATCGCCGATGAAATTGACGAAAATTTATGAAACTGACATTAACATTCGATAAGTCAAGTGATTGTCACGTGTGAGATATCGAACGTTATAGTCAGTTCCTTACATTTTTGACGCTCGCTATACAATCGCTTCGTAGCTAATGTACTTTGGATGTCCCTCAATGCACGTTGCGAGGATTACTAGATCTATGCGACATATTAACTAAGATGAATCGGAAATAGCACAAATCAATTTATAATTCCATTACAATAAGATAGACCAGTATCTATTGATGGCTGCTTACAGTAAACTCTATTACCATACATTATGTTTTGCTGTTAGTATTAATGTAACAGTGCCTGAGGGCACGCTACATCCTGTTCTGGGTGAGTAATTCACGAGGTATACCAACCCAGTCGTCGAGTCGTGGGTGTAATGAGTGTAGGGTTGCCGACATCATATTAATGCAATTTCTGAAGCTGTCAATTTATTGACATTTCCACTGTCATCAGTGCCGGGGACTTGAGATTATTTATTGACTGCCGAGAACAGCCAATGAAGTGGCTTCTATTTATCACGTACACCTTTTTCCGGTGACATATATTCGCCGGTTCAAGTTTGTACTGAATTTTTTCCACTGTCAGTATCGTATTAGGGTTCTAGTATCATTGTATTTTGGCAGCCCTAACTATGTGCAGCGGTGAAATTTTTAAATCAACATCGCACAAATATACAGCAATAAGAAATAAATAAATGGACAAATAGTTTATAGAAACCGTTACCGTTTCATCATCTGACCCGTTCTCACACTTGAACCTTACGTATGTTTGACGACACTTATGTAGATCGCTCTTACGTAAATCACATTTGATTTTTTAAAATGATCGATAAAATAAAAATGTCAATGGTCACGAGATAATAATATCCTTTATTCGAACGCGAGAAATGTCATAAACATAAAAAATATACTCCAAATGTCTAGACATCCAATATTAGAGTGAATGTAATTTTGTGCAGATTAAGAAACAACGTGACTCTACGTATAGTTTATTTTGTAAATGTTTTTAATTACAAATTTCTAATTATTAATGTCTAAGTCAGTTTTCGGTGTAGTTTCCCTTTAATTGATTGTCTAGACCTCTAGACATTTTTTTTAGCAACACTGATAAAGTTGTATTAAGAAATACGGTAAACAAAACAAGACGCCTCGGTTAGTATTTGCAAAAACATCTAAACTATAGATACTTTAATTATAATAGTACTATCTGCAAAGTAATATGAAGACAGGAACGTTAGATGTTAATTAATCCATTAAGCAAGGCGAGGTATCGAATCCCGGAATGTCGGGAACGTAACTGTCCGTCTATAAAAGGGATAGCCGTCCTGCGGCTCGTGCCGGAGTTATTTTAGTCGCAGACGGACAACACAACGAATCGAGTTATAGTCGATGGTCTGTATAGAATACGTTTGTTCTGCTGACGGTACAAAATTATTAAGCATCATAATTATGAATGCTTAGAAAATCATACGTCTAAACTAGATAATTCGAGATATAAGTTCCTATCTGTGGCTACGCCTTTTGCTGTCAAGCTTGGCTATTTATTTATAAGTTACACATTAATTGGGAATCCCAACTGACATAGTTTTGCTGCAAAGGAAGCGGTAATCTGCCTCCATACATCCCGGATGAGATTATGGTGGCATAAATAAATAAATTATTGGTTTGATAGTTACAAAACGCATAAAACTAGATGGTTATTTATCATTAATAATCTCTATATTTATGATGAAGAAAAAGCAGAGTCTCGCCAGGATATCTGCCTCAACCTTCGAGTTACAGACATGAAATTTTAATGTCTTATATCAGCAACTTCAATACTGTATATTTACCTTCCGGGAATCATTTCACAGTCTTCATCGTGTCATGTTACCCTAGTACATCGCACGATTACTTTGACTTCAATATTCAATTAATTTATATTTATTAGGTTTCAGACTATACTTCCTCGAAATCATAAAAAGAAAATAAGTACAATCAGCCAAGACCAACTAACAAAATAAAATTAATTAAAAAAAAACTAATCTAAATGCAAGGATGTTTTTAAAACGACCTCAATAAACATAGATGATTACGAGTATTTTACGTGAGTATCTTTACTAATATTATAAAAAAGAAAACTTTGTATTTTTGTATTTGTACGTATTGAAATAACTTAAGAGCTACGGGTCCGATTTCAATAATTCTTTCCCCACTAGAAAGCTACAATACATTATCCCTGAGTAACATAGGCTATATTTTTTAATTCCATGAGGACGAAGTCGCGAACAACAGCTAGTATTAATATAAATATAAAAAGTCCTTTTTACAGACCAACCAAACGGCTAAATAAGTAGAAATGTAATTCTAAGTTACTTCAATGTGAAAAGTTCGCTTTGACAATTTGATTTGTGCCCTGACCCTTATACAATAAGTAACATAGTAAAATTCTTATCACAATCTGTGTTGATTGAGAGGTCCGCTTATGCAATAAAGAAGCATACACGCTGGTTACAAAATTAATCTCACTGTCAAACTCGTAACCATACCTTGATGTAACTATACAAATAGATAATTTCATAAACGCTCTCAGGATCGTTTAACGAGCACTAAGGAAACTTTGTAGTATATAAGTAATCATTAAATACTAAGTGATTATGTTTAACTTAATAAATGCAAGGAATGTGTCTTGGAATTTGAGCGTCAAATCCGACATTAGGTAAATTTCGTTACCAATTAAGTAGGAAATCGAAAACAATAAATATTTTTAATTTTAGATTTTTTGTCGACAGTTGTTACGAGCTGAATAAAATTTAATAACCAGCTTCGGTTGGAAGTCGGTTAAAAATGCATAATTTTTCGCATCCTTACTCAAACAACCTAATTCCTAGATCTTGTCAGAGCATCATTTAAACATTGGTAGACAACTTAATAAGTTGTCGCCTAATTTTTTTTATTTGCACCGCTTATCCACACTCACGTTTTTCCAACCAGTTCACTTCACTAACACTTATTTAAAACAAAAAGAAAATGAAATGTCAAAATTTAAATAACAAAACAATGTTCTTTTTTCAAACTCGTTTCTAATTCTCGAGAAGCAACGAGCGACACGCGCGTGCGCAGTTCCCGCCGTTCGGTATTAAACTGTATGGCGGTAAAACACGATTCGCGCTCAACGTATCTGCAAAAGAATCTCATAATATCGCGCCTTAAATAAATTATGTGACAGATACACTAAATATTATTCATCTTCATCAAACCGAGTTACGATATAATCGGAGATTTGCTCAGGTGTAAAGTCGTTTTTTTCGTGACATCGGTCTATTGAAGCCCTAGTGTTAAACTATACTCATCCCAATTTCGTATTCTAATTTAAAATAATATTTTACATCAATTATACACATATTTTTTAAAATTTACGTATACAGTACCGAAGCTTCTTTTAGGGTATGGCTTCATTAGACCGATGTCTCGCACAAAACGGCCTTACGCCGAAGCTAAATTTGAGTTTTTATCGCGAACTCGGTCTAATGAAGCCATAGGGTAAGGGACTGAAGTTTGAAATATATATACGGCCATAGTGGAAACCCACCCTATATATGTTATGTTCCTGTACGTAGATGTAACCGGTGGCGGTCTCATCCAGTTTGATCTACGCTGTAACTTAAACTTAAATGTCTGACCTTCAAATGTGCACCGAGTGTGATTGTACGTCTTTATTACGAAATCTCGTGTTTAGGATTCTTTTTCACCATCTTTAAATATCTCATAGATGGTTGCAGTTGTAATAAGAAAAATAACTTCGAATTTTCCCTGATCGATAATAAATTAGGATAACCTACGAGCTTCTCTTTATGGAAGTATGGTTAGCTGATTATGATGACTTAACGTCTTAACACATAATCAAGATGCGACTTCGTTTAATTATTTTTTACGAGAAATGTGGGCAAACGAGCAGCGGGAACACCAAGGTGATCATCGACGCCCATGGACATCTGCAACACCAGAGGAACCACAGAGACGTTGCCGGCCTTTGAGAAGGTGATACGCCCGCTTCTTGCATGACCCTAAGTGGTAAATACCACAATGATATGTATCAAAATGTATTTAAACGAATGTCAATTCGCAAATATTACAGCAAAACAATTAATTAGTTTATTTATATATTAAAATAAACATCAACAGATCTAGTTCCGAGCATATTGTGACACGATGACAGAAATGTTATTAAGTCATAACGTATTTAATATTGCAATTCCTCAAAACCAGCTTCAATTACCGTAGCAATTAAATTATCATAAAATTGCGATAAAACTAACAACAAACTAAGTACAAAATTAAGCAAGTACAACATAAATAAAAATTGAGAAAGAGTTTTAGAAGGCCATCTTGGTAAAAGGAACTGCTTAGTTGTCTTTGAAATATTTTTATTCTCGTGGGTTTGTATTTCTAAAACTATAGAACAAAAATAAATTCAAAACAAAAACATTTTGCGTCCTTTTCATTTTTCTGGATAAAGTGAGATAGCACTATAATTTTATACTTGTATTTCTACAATATGTATAAACTCGATTAGATTCGATTAGCTTACATATTAAAAAAAATATTTTCTCAAACATTCGAAGCATAACTTGGCATTATTCATTTGCGTTTCATATTCACAAATATTATTTTTAATAACGAACTAGTTTGCATTTCAAACAAAAGTCTATTATTTCAAAAGAATAGAAATTATTGTCGTCATTAAAATTCCTTTTAACCGCAAACTAAACAATACCGTTTATACGCTCCATTATAGTACATTTGTTGGATATTTTAATCTAAGCAAATAATAGGAGTTATAAAACAAATTACATTTTTAATTGAAATACAGTCGAACCTGGCTGAGGCAGAGTCCAAGGGATCGCAATATTTGTCGCTTATAGAGGTTTCTCTCTAATCCGAATTTCTCGCTTATGAAAATCGTTACTCGGGGCCATACCGTGGCTCTCCGTTATAGAGGTTTCTCACTAATCCAATTCTTGCTTATCCAGGTTCGACTGTAGTAAATAGCATTAGCCGCTTAGAATAATTTTACATATGATAACACGCAAGTAGATAAGTTATGTGATGTAAAAGTAGACAGGTGATTGGGACTAAAGGTACTGATTAACATTAGATACGTCTCCTGTAACACTACGCACGACTACAAGAATTTAAATGTGGTAGAGCCCGCTTTAACATCTTCGCACCAATCGTCCGGCTCGCCCGGTGAAATACCAAGACCACACAGAAGACAGGCGTCAAATGGAAGCTATTCCGTGTTTTGTCTGACGAGTGTGTTGCCGGAGGACTCATTTTAGGCCACTTCAATTCCTATTTTTTTTCTTATAAGGAAATGATGGGAAGGGGAAGTGGATTGGCGGGTAGGGGACGCAAACGAAGAGGTATTATCCTCTTGCTGTGCGTCTTCTCCTCCGTAGATTAAGGGTAGACAACGCATCTGAAATTGTAGATGTCTATGGGCAGCGGTCGCTTCGCTTTTCAGCGAATCTAGGTGATCGCTTGCTCGTTTACCACATTGTAATATAAAAAAACATGTCCATATAACATGTTACATTGCACCTCGTAACACTAACTGTTCCCAGTTCGAAGTTCCTTTACCTATTCCTAGGTTACGCACTTAAAAGTCATGTAGGAAAGAAAGTTGAAAATAATATTGTAATACCATATTATGTTATATCAGAAGCTCGTTCCGGAAGCGCAGCTGAACGAACACCCCAGCGCCACGCTTCACTGCAGCGGCCAAAATAACACATCCGATAAATCCAATTGGAATCATATTTAATTTCCTTTAAATTACGTGACATAATAAGTGTTTCCTATGTCCCTAGGGCATTAAACCGAATTCGCACAAATAACGGAGAATTTGCTATGGCGTAAGGCCGTTTCTTGCGTGACATCGGTCTAATGAAGAGCCAGGTGAGATAAGGTAAAGTTCGACCCATGATGGGCTCCATTTTCCGCAACTTCACGACTAGCACTTATTTTGCGTGAATATACGTATCTTTGATGAAGGGTCAGGATAAGATTCATAAAATAAATTACTTCTAGAAAATCATCAGTCCATAGAAGAGATGATCCTAAGCGCGTTATTCTCGATTATTTAATACATATTTCTCTAACGCTGGTATATTAACAACGGTTTAAAATCGCAGACTAATACAACTCCATCATAAGGCAATACCTAAGCGTCAGCATTGTCACAAAATGTGCTATAGATAGCTTTTCAAGATTAGAATGCGTAGGTACAACGATAGGTACCTATATGTACTTAAATCCAGCTCGTAGCTCGCAATCAGTGTAATCAATATAAATTACAAAGCTCGCTACTTTGAAGCGATCTGTTAATAACTGAACTCATAAATAACCACTACCCACATGTGTAATTGTGTAATTACAACTTCCATACGAGTACAAACCCCGCGCCTCGCATATGTTGATTTATATTTATTTATCATGTTGTCGGCCGTGATATAATTGCAAATTCATAATTGCACAACATCGTTTAGCCAAGTTAACAATAAGTAACTAATCGTTCGCCTATTTAAAATAATTCAGGAGCTTATTTCCAAAGTGGTCAACTCTATTTTTGCTGTTTGGAGAAAACAGCACTTTTGTATGTACACACAAGTGCTCAAATATTTTGAAAATAAGCTCCTGAATTACAGTCATAGTCGAATTGCCAAAAAGTGACATAGGGGGCGCCACAACTAAAATAGACAAAGTGAAATAGGTATATGGATGCCGATATCCACAGAATTAAGGACAGTCGTTGGAAAATAACCTAATTTACTAAGGTCTAGTCTTCATAACTTGGGTCGCCAAAATACTAATAATGCTAAGGCTTCACCGGGCAGGATTAAAATTCGCCACAAATGCTTTGAAATTATTTGTTCGATTTACCGCGCGTCCTCATACAACAGACCAAAATTCGAAGAAAAGTTCGTGTAATTCACACAGTGAATATTAGATAGATCACTACATATAATATAAACATTTAAATGAATATTCAAGGAGTTTTATAAAGTGTTTTCGTTATAGAAAAAAAATATAATTATCAGATCATATAGTTCTTTTAGTTGTATTTTTTATATTTTAGAATTTTTTTCTTGTGATTTGGCTCTTTTGGATCCCATACAACTATTTTAAGTTTAAATTTTGAATAAGTTCTAATAATCACTCACTGA
The DNA here is from genome assembly GCA_013186455.1 of Papilio dardanus tibullus. Lineage (NCBI taxonomy): Eukaryota > Metazoa > Arthropoda > Insecta > Lepidoptera > Papilionidae > Papilio > Papilio dardanus. The sequence continues at coordinate 412,433 of QDHC01003604.1, read as the reverse complement.
TTAGATCTATAATGAGATAATAACAGAATAACACAGCACATATTTATGCGCGATAAAAGCCCTTTGTTGTCCAGCAAAAAACCGACAGCCAAAGTTGGATAAATGTCGCCACAATTATGTCGGGATGAGGATTAGACCCTTCTTCATATACGTTGGTCTCGTTTTTATCGCGAATGCAGTGCGGTGAAGCCCTAAGGTAAGAGATTATAGAGATTATAATAAAAAGCTGTCAAACTACAAGAGCTGGTAAGATAACCTCCCTCGACCATTATCTCTAGTTTTCTCTATGAGCCAAATATTTCAAAAACTCCATCTTATCAAAAGCTCTTAAGCCCATGTAATAATTCTTAAAAATGTTTGCTTACATTGTGTTCATGTTATCAAGGGCCTAAGCCTAAGTTTACGGCCGTATCTGTGTCTGAGATAAATTTTACGGCACCTTAAAATTAGAATTTTATATTTAAATATATTTTTATAGAAGATGAAGAAAGTTTAAGTTGATATGCAAGAAAGCATAAGCGGATGCTGATGTTGCTATATTCAATAAATTATTTTATATCAAAATATCGTGATCGTTTCGAATATTTATTATTAACATTAAGTCGTAACCAGGACATTTTTTAACATAACATGAAATCAATTATCTTGAAAGTTTTCATAATGTTATTTTAAGCATTTTTATTATTTGGATTCCGAGAGGTTTCGTTTAAAAGCGCCATCTATAGAGTGAATTATGAAAGTCGTATAACAAATTTCCTACGTAACTAAATGTCACCTCTATCCAAGAGATGGCGTGAGCGACATTATAAACTGATTTAATAAATGTAATTGACAAAGTGTACGTAAAGTACGCAATAATAAAATTATTTCAAAATTTTATTTAAATTAAAATCTAGTTTCAATAAATATTTTTTTAACAATAATAGAACACGACGGCACGGCAGCCATTGACAGATTGTGACGTCGTGCTGCGCAGCGCAGCTATTTTGATTCGCGATCGCTGGTAGGTCGCCGACATTTTGTTGTGACGTTGTGACGCAAGCTAAAACGAGAACTAGAAAATGCCATTGAATGCCGTAGGATGGACTACAGAAGAGGACGAGAATCTTGTTAAATTAGTGGAACCGCAGACTTGCTTGTATAATTACTTTGATCCATCGAGAAAGAATATTTTGGCACGTGAATGTACATGGAAAGAAATAGCTACAACTTTATCGAAACCAGGTAAGTACGTGACATGGATTGGTTCACTTTGTGCTGCATGACACGACTGCAGCGAAATACGGTTACAACAAATGAACGAATAGCTTTTCGTGAAATTATTAAAACCATGTGTTTATAAAATTTAGCGCGAAATGTTTGTAATTTATAGATGAGAAACGACAAATTCGTAATATTGTGAATTATGGAGCGTTACAAAATTTAACATTTTTCAGGTATGGTAAATGCTGAAACATCCAAGCTTCATTTCCACCACTAAACATTTTAAGCAGCGCTAATAATAATATTAAAATTTCATCCAGTCATATTTTATTGCTTGTTTTAAATTAACAATATGTTATTAGATTTGAAAAACTTGATTGTAAGTGGAGCATTGAATATAGCCTGATTTAAATATTTTTTCATAGCATTCTAAAATATTTAGTTACTTTTTTAACTTTAACAGTTACTTAAACAAATAATATGTGTAATTTCAGTTGAAGAATGCAAGAAACGCTGGCGCGGTCTGCGCGATGGCTTCATGAGAAGCAAGCGTATGGGCACTCTGCACAAAACTAAAGTCAACATCTTTGAGAAGCTCCAATTCCTATTCGAAGGCACAGAGCTCGGAGACGTAACTGATAAAATGGACGATGGAATAAAAGAGGACATGCTGATAGGAACTTTAGTAGGCCCCGAACAAGTTATTACCGATGCACAAGAATACTATGAAGTTAGTGAAGTAAGTTATTTATTTAATTAATCAAATAATTTAATCACAATTATTGGCAGTGCTCATTTCGTAACAAATGCCACTAGAGTTATGTTACATTACAGTTAGTATTTACTGATCTACACAGGTAACCAGTTGTTGATAAGCTGGTCTAATTCCTCAATGCTATGTTTCTCTCAACACCAAATTACTGACTGTGTTCGGAAAACTATTCTGAAAGTGATATATACAATTTAATTATAAGTAATTCTCTTTCAGGTTACAGTGATGGATGATCCACAAGAAACACCATTAAAACAGAATACATATATTAAAATATTGCCAAACTTGGATCAAAACTCTGAGGAACCACCTAAGAAAGTGAAAAGAGGTGCGGGCAGAAAGAAAAATATACCAATACCAAGAAATGTGCCTCCGGTTAAAATACTACCAAAACCAGTGGTAGTTAACGGACCAAAAACTTATGTAAGATATGTAGAAGACCATAAGACACCTGAACAGAGGTCACAAGTCATTGATAAGTTGATAGAAAAAGTTCTTAAAGAGAACACTAACGAAATAGACGTATTCTTCAGAAGTATGGCGGCGAGTGTTAAAAAATTACAACCAAATTTAATACCTAAAGTGAAAATGGAAGTTTGTAATGTTATCGCAAAATATGAAATGCAAAGTTTTGATAAAAACTTACAACACAAATAATTGTGGAAAAGTGACTATAGATTAGTGAACAATAATTGTGATATGTTTATTATTAAAAGTACTGATTAAGTTTGGCCAAGGGTGGGTTCGGTATTGTGTAACATATTATAAAAATACAACTTTAATTAATTGAAAATACAGCTTAACTCACGTTTATTTCGGTGTAGGTACCGACTAGTTTCAGACCCGTCGGGGGTCCTTCATCAGGGTGAGTGGAAGAACGTGAGTTAAGCTGTGTTTTCAATTAATTAGTGTATAATGTCTCACGAAAGTTTTAATAAGTTTAATACAACTTTATTTGGTTTTTACAGTTGTATGTATCTATTCCGGAAACTATCTTATATTTCATATCAATTTTCATCATTTTATTTTGCTATGAACATAATTAAATCAGCAATAAGGCATTTATGTTCAATTCAATAAAATGTTAAATGACAGCAATAACAAGTTTATATAGGGTATACAGAAAAGTATTTTGTGTACAGCCATAGACAATAATTGTTTTTTTCTTACTATGTTGTCATAAAGAGAAAACTTTTTTTTCAAAAATGGTTCTATAGTTGGATATTACGAGATTGTTAAGTATAGCTAAATTTTTATTAACATTGTTAAACTGTGTACATATATTTTAAAAAATGTAATTTTACCATGATTTGAATAAATCTTGACTAAATAAAAAAAAAGAATTTTCGGTAAAAGCAATTCAAGTCTTCTTTACATAGAATAATGATAATTATTTGTAAATTATATACATTGTTAAAAATTAAGGTGATAAATAAATCAAGAGGTCTACCAATGGGGTGTTTTTGTTAAGTTCCATTATATTTTTAGTACAAGCGCTATGCTAAGCCATATTTAATGAAAAATTATCTCAAAGTATGAAAACTTAAATAATCTTAAAACGCTGTGTGTTAACTCAAATATTTTAATAAAGACACTGTTGGCCTTGCTGCTCAACAGATGGCGCTAGCAGACATCATTTTAACGGGATTTAGTTTAGCAGGCTGGCATTAAAGTATCATTTGAATAGTAAAATTTCTTTATACAAATGAAAACAAAAATATTTGTGGAAATGCGAGTAAAGCTACCCCTGCGAATATGGCGACTTTTAAAGATTGTAGGACAGAAATGGCAAAAAAGCACGTACGCTTTACAATACATCTTTTTGTATAGTTCTTACGTATAACCTCAAATTGTAGAGTTTCATTTTATTTTTTGACTTTTGTACTCTAATACAAAGAAACTTGGATAAGGGAGAAACCTCTATAAGCGAGAGTCATATCGCGGTCCCTTGGCCTCTCGCTTATTCAGGTTAGACTGTACTTTATAGTAAAAATGTTCTATTATTACTATGTTTATGTGCATTATTAATATTTTCATTTTTTTATTATAAAATCGTCCAACTTTTCCTTTGATAAAAGTTATAAGCCGATTGCGATGCTGTTCAATGTACGAGTAGTTAACTCGAGGTAAATATCCTTGTTAAGGTCCATATTTGCATATAAAATTATGAAACACGAACAGTTCCTTTAGTAGGCTCGAAAAAAAGTATTTCTGTATTTAAAAAAAACTTACAGAATAAAATAATTTGGTTTTATTAAAAAAAATCTTATTGCGGTGATATATTCCTATTAAATGTTTCTTAATACATATTTCGATTAAGTTTAACGACCCATCCGAAGCTTATAAGGGGTAGTTTATTTACAGTAGGGTGCAACGTCTAGACAGGGTATCACTCCGCCGCCCTACCTGCAACCTTACCCTTAGGTTCCCGCCTTTGCCTCGGAAGCGGGAACGTTGGTATTTTCTTACACGGATTCTCAACGATTTAGAGTATAAATTAAAGAAATTCATATAAGTGGAGTTTTTTAATATTAGATTTATAGATTAAAAAAAAATTATACGCAACCTAGTATGGAATTGTTCCAAATAACTAACGAGGTCCTTACGTAATAGGTAAGAGGCTTTTCTGTTTAAGCAATGTAAAGGCATTATTCTAACCCTACGGCTTCATTACACCGAGTTAGCGATAAGAGCGGACTTAAGAAGGAAGGAAAATCTCCGTTTTTATCGTAAACTCGGCCTCATGAAGCCATAGCGTAATAAAATTGGTTGGTAACGATTTTTCCATTTTGAAATTCAATCACTGATTAATATGCCACAATTTTACTAACATTTCACATTCACCTGCTTACCCCCCCTCTGTCTAATACGTCTTCACGTTAAGCAACGCAACTGCAGCTTATTTCTCTATTGCAAACTGCCCACTTCGTATTCCCCAATATTTAAAAAAAAATGTAGGTAAATAAGTTAATTCGTTCACAATTAAGTTGCTCTCGGTCAATGGCGGTCAATTAATATAGTCATTGCAAGTGAGTTCGCCCGCGGCGGCGCTGGGGGTCCGTAATTGTTCCGCGTGCGGGGTACCATATATCATCTTTATTGCTTACAATTGATTTTACGACGACAAAGTGAATTTACTCATATATGAGTAAATAAGTAAAGTAAAAATTAACTAGCATTTGAGTAGAATTTAACATAACCAAGAGATCTTATCGTCTAAAGACAAAATGTGGTTTATAAATATTTTACTTAAGTTGTATTTATTCAGTTCCACGTTGGAGATTAACCTATAAGGGGTAAATTCAGAAATGACGGCTGGTAGGTAGTACCATAGGGACGAGGCCAAGATGATGATGATATTGAAGATTAACCTAACAATTCTTGACAGTTCCGTGTATGTATACAAAAAACAAAGGCAAAAATAATTAAATATAATAATCGATTTACAATACGCGGTAACAATCAAGTCTCCAAATCGAATAAAAAGTAGCACGATACTGTCACAACACTAAATTCGATATTATAATCGATAAAAAGTAGCAACTATTATTGTCTGATTAAATCGATTCTGAAATGTAATTTGACAAAGTAATAAAGTAATAGCATTATGTAATAGAAAATTAAAACTTGATTAAAAAGGAACTTGTTTTTCTTTTTTACACGAGTCGATCGATTGTTAAGGTTATCATGTCTTGTATTGTATTTTAATACCTATCTTCTTATCTTTACTTCATTTGTAAGTCATTCTTATTAAATAAAAAAAAATGGCGAAGCTTATAGTTCAAGAGCTGCTGCTAAAAGCCTCAAACTTCGTCGTATACTTATTCTATGTAAAATTGGCAGCTATTCAAGTTTGCGAAAACCATTTTGAGGTTTTATAACCTGTATATCGTATAAACAAAAATAGATTTGATCTTCTCTTTATTCTTTCTTTAAAGTTTTATAAAGATAGGTCTAAACTTAAAATTTACTAAAATTTACTACATATTTTTAAGTGTTTCGAAATCAGTAAGAACCATTGTTTTATTTCTATACACAAACATTTTTAAATTAATGAACTTACCTGTGTGGTATTGAACCTGCGACTGCCAGAGCGACTGAGGGTACCACCCCGTACATTGCTGTCGGAGAGGTCTACCTCGGCACCGTCAGCAGCGCGGCGACGCGACAACTCGCTAAGTTCAGCAATCGGTTGTACCTGGCCCAAAATGTTATTCGTTATTCACCAAAAAGGGTTAGACAAAAAAGTTTCTACATTATGTTATTTAAAATTAGGATTAAAATTTCTACATATTACTACAATACAACAATTAAATGTGATTTTGAAAAAAGTATGTGTCTTAAAACAGATAGTGATAAAAATAACTTAAGTAACATAATATCTGTAAATTAGATATTGAAAATAAGACTGAAAGTAAACAAGTCAAAAACCCGGTTAGCGGTAACTGTGCAATGCCATAGCTTGTTAAAACCAACAAGCTTCGCTGCTCAACAATTGTAACTAATGATCTATTAATCCGATCAATCCTTCTAAGGAGTTCGTAATTTCAAAGTCGAATTATAGGTTGAATTGAATAAATATAAAAAGAAAATTTGCCCATGATGTATGAAAATGTACAAGTTGTTCGGTGAACCTTATAAAACTAATGCGTTTGGGACGTAAAGCAAACCTGAGTTTTAAAAAATATCCTCTACCATTCTTATTCTGACTAAAACGGGCTCGACTAAAGTGTCAAATATTTATGACTGAACATCAAATGCATCCATTTATTTTAAAACGTAGTTTAGGGAAAAAACTATTAAACTTAATGCACCATAGTAATTTATCACCATCCAACTAGATCAGAGACTAACATTGTGTCTCGCTTTGAATTAAGAACGCACGCAGGAAGATGAGACGTGAGGTGGCATAAACTTTCCTAAGACCCACGGGTGTAATGTAATTGTGGACGCAAAGTACATAAAAAATCAAACAAAAATATAAAGAAGAACCTCACCTTTATGGTGACAGAATCCTGGCTCCCCTTAATAAGGTCAATCACTTCTTCCCTACTCTTCCCTTCAACGTTCACACTGTTCACTTCGATGAGTCTATCCCCAGGCAGCAGCCCAGTCTCACTGGCGCCAGGGTAGGAGCCTGGTTCTGCGAGGATCACAGCCTTATGCGTCAACTTGGATACTATCATGACGTTACCATTACATTTACTGTCACCGTTAGCCAGGCCGTTTTCTTCGTGACTTGTCAATTCTTTGAGATCACCAATAAACACTCTTTCTTGGACCATCGCCCGGCGAAGGCTGAACCCGAAATCATTACGAGGTGCTTTCTGTCTTTGGATAATCAGCGTTCTTGGCTTCGGTAGTTGCAAGGGCTTTAATGGTGGTAACGGTAGATAAACGTCGTCGAACGTACTCGTTCGGGACCATCTGTGGAAGCCTTGCGATTCTCCGACAGGCGAAGTGGAAAACGGCGGGGTAGCAAATGATGAATTTGTTGTAGTATCAGTCAAAGAGTCGGCGCTCGGCGACGTCGAAGTGACGCCAAGGTAGCTGTTGCCATTCGTCTTTGGTGCTTCATCAACGTCCTGGGTTGTAATTGTTGGATTGTTAGCATTATTTTTATAGTTTTTATATTGATTTTCTATGGGACTATGAATTACTTTTTTGGTAAAGTTTTGTATTTGTTGCATATCATCACTGGACGAGGTGCTCTTGGATGGCGGAATTCCATACGAAATGACTTCGTTTTGTTGCGTATTTCGTGCCACAACATTAGTGTCCTGACCGTTCATATAGTCTACTGTGTCAGTATTGTGAACGCTGCTCTCTTGGGAATTAGAACTAGTATTGCTTAACCGCGGTCCTTTGAGGATTCCTCGTTTCGGTGGTCGCGGTGGTATCGGAGGTAGATTCTGCGCCTGTCGGGGACTGCTGTTGATGTTATTCGGATTATTCAAGGAATTTAATGAGGTTTCCGAACTGTCGGATTGCAACACTCCTTCCTTTTTATTCCAATTATTAAGTGGAGTTGGGTATCCGGGGGAGAGATGGTTGTTTTCATCGCTGAGATTGGAATTTGAACCCGAAGTCGAAATGATCGGATAGGTGGAATAATTCGAATCTTGCTCGAGATGGGCGAACAGAGACGCGGTGTAGTCGGCTGTGATGCCGGAGGGTAGTTTTTCCTTTTCTTTACGTCGGCCCCGCAATTTCAGAGACCGCCGAACCTGAAAATAAAACCAGTGGTATTAACGATAAAGTATTTATAAAGTAGTGTTGAGTTACGGTTGAGTGAACATTAAAACTATTCTATCTGAACTGTCTGCTAGTTGTGAGATAGCGACAGGTAACAGCTGCGATGTAGATTATAATGTGAAAGCGATTAATAATCTAGGCGCAAAAATCGCTTGAGCAAATAAACATGATAGATAGACGACTTCATCTTGACAGACTTGTGTCGAAAGCAGTAAAAGTTTTCGAGTAAAAACTAAACTGTCTGATTAGAATACGTACGTACGTAATTGAACTTTCGTTTTCAAGTCAAAGGCATACCTTGATAACAGTAATGTAAACGTTGATGATGGTGGGTCAGTTTGTGCAATTGTAAAAAACCGCATTCCAAGTGTGCCGGCGGGTCGGAGAATCCGCCGGCGCGACGCCAACGAAAGTGTAGGAACAAATTATATAAAACAGGTTCCAGATTCGATCCTGTCCGTTGAGTAATTTCCGACTTTTTGTGCCGTTAATGCGCATACCGGATTCCATTTTTTCGGACTTGATCGTAAGAATTTATTTCATAATCACATCGCGAATTTTATCAAGTTATATTAATATCTTAATAGGGCTTTTTTATACTTATTTCTACCATACCATAAGGTATTTTTGACGAATCTTCCAACAGTCTTACATCAGTTTTTCTTCAGATTAGGACTTTGCCCCCCCCCTTTTTGCCCCCCAAAATAAAAAAAATTAAAATTCTTAAATGACAAACTTATATATTCATGCTAAAAACCACTTATTCCTATTTTCATGCAATTCTGACAAAGGAATCACTTTTCTCCATTCAAACTTTGAACCCCCATTTCGGACCCTTAGGGGTTGAATTTCGACAAAATCTTTTTTTTACTCACGCCTAGGTCATAACATCCACCTGCATGCCAAATGTCAGCTAGATCTGTCTAGTAGTTTAGGCTGTGCGTTGATCTATGTCAGTCAGTCACCTTTGAGTTTTATATTTATAGAAGTACAGAATATGAACAAAGTTCATTCTAAAACGCGTAGAAAAACTGAACCAGGAAATACTAATACTGATTGAATACAATTTCTAAGAAAAGTAGCGAGAATAAACGGGAATGTAATGCGATGAATGAGAGATAAATCTTCATTCACCGCAATGTTTACGCTCTGGTAATTAAGTAACTAAATGCTGGTGCAGTGAAAGGGGGGCTGAAGCACAGTTGGCTCCCATACATCGTGCTAACTTCCCGAGTCAACAATGCACGAGATGAAAATCATGTGATATCTAACTAAATTAATTCCACGTTTAATTGGGATCACAACGCCTTCTTGGGTCATAAAAATTGACTACATTAAAATATAACTTAACCAATTATACTGGACATAAGAACCTGATCATTGTAAATGACAATACATTAGTATTAAAAACTTGCAATTTAGGTCAACAGAGGCAAAACACGAGCAACATAAACTTTCCAATTGTCACACACAAAAAATAAAAGAATGTAAGAAAAATTACCAAAGCACTGAAAGCGATTCCGAGCACTCGCACTGTCCTAGTAGAGTCTATTTTCCACATACGAGTATCCATGCTGCTAACACTAGCCGTTGACCCGACCGACGTCGACGTGTCCCCGTTCCGACCGCACAAGCTCGCGCTAATTGCTATGCCACCACAATTATCTCGAGCTCATTGTGGAGATATTTACAAACAGAAACAAACAATTGTACAAACAAATAACAAATGATTAGATATACTCATGTCGGACGTCTATACCACGATTGAATGACTCTTGGATGCATTACTATAGGGAAACGTAATGGCTAATGTCACTAGATCAGTCTGGAACAGGCACTCTGCAAAGCACACGTTCACGGCAAAATCAAGACACCTCGCAAACCTCACAAATAAAAGCCCAAAGAGTTACATTTTTAAGCAATGTCATAAGAGGTGTAGCTCTTAGGATGGGTCGATATTACAACTGCACAAGTCACGGTGAAACTGATGTGACTGTAAATGAAAAGGGTCGAACTGAATTGAATGGCTCTGTTGACACTCCGCTCTACATACAAACATATCTATTAAATTCAGCAAGACCTTCAAGGACATAACCTTAAATAACAAATGAATGCGTCTTAAAGAATTTAATCTGTACTTTATAAACAATAGAACGAATGGAAAGTGTTACAATAACTCGTCAATGTGAATCATAATCAAACTACGTCCTACTGTCTAAGGAATGTAAATAAACTGCGACACCGATTCAGACTGAAATTATGTTTCCTAGAGCATTGTTATACGATAGAAGTTGTTACATTATACAGACTTTGAAGTGTTTTAATAGGAAAGAAGATAGGATTAGCTTGAAAAGTAAAAAAAGAAGAGTACTTCTCCTAATATGCATTAAATGTAATACAAAAAGTTGTTCTACCATTTCCCCTCTAGACACATTCTTAATGCTACTAATTCTATTCTTTTAGTTCAAGTTTAAAAACATATCCGGATTTGTTGGTCGTAGTACTTTTCATGACGGACACAATCTATATGATTTGATCATCATCATCATCATCACCAGCTCACTATGCGTCCCCACCGAGGGGCGTGGAGCCTACCCCTAAGAGGTGACTATATGATTTAACTAATAAGAATTTCCGTTGGATTAAATCAATTAAGTTCTGCAAATGTGTGATTCAGTTACAAACGCTGCACCCATAGTTCTGTGACTAACAAAACAAATATGTTTTCGTAAAGATTTCCTTAACAGTGTTGAAGATCGGATAAGATACGACTAATGAGTAAATTCGTGGGAATCGACAATGTCTTAGCTGTGGACCATTGTATTTTATATACGCCATCTTTTGATGGGTAATTGCACTATCTATTGTTTCTAGTATTGATTATTGATATCTCATCGTTTGATTATCCCCTAGATGGCGTTATAAGTCATAAATAGTGAACGCCTTCCTATTTATTAGGCACAAAAATGAATGAAGGCAATAAAATAAAATTTATAATTAATTAAAATATAACAAAACAATAAGACATAGCAAATTAACCGGGTAACGAATACGTTATCTGTGTCGTATGTAGGTAAGGGGTCATAGCGGAAATATAACATTAATAAAGGATAATGTGTTAAAACAACAAACAGGATGTTTAGTGGTTAGAATAATAGAATTATTATAATTAAAATTCTAGAATGACTTAAAAAGATGTTGTATACCCCAGAATAATGATTAGAATTAGAACAAGCGTCGAAAAAATATTTCAATGCCTATAGGAGTCATAATTAAGTACTATGTATTTTTCAATTTTCTTATTTTTACATGTTTATTTCATGTATCCTAGATAACGTTTGAAGTAAAACTACATATCTAGATAAAAAATACTATTCGAAAACTAGAACGATTTAAAGTGAAATTCAATCAGTCGAGTACTTTATTCGATAGTTAATCAAACATTTATATCACTAACTCAATTATCGTTCCGCCATTTTAGTTGCCATCCATATAACTCAGCGCGGGGAAACTAAGGGCTCCAAACACAATAAAATCACGCAAATAGGATCGCGCCTTTAATCCATTAAAGGATATAAGGCAGACATCTATAAAACGATAGTAATTCGAGGAATGACTTAGTCGGAATTGAAAATTGTAACGCCTTTACTTCTGAAATAGCAATGTTGAGAAATAGATACTTACGTTCTATTTACATACCAAGTAGGTGAAAGATAAAAAAATACGTATATTCTTAATGGACTAATGCTTTTTATTTATCTTGTGATTTAATATTTTTCATTTGTGCGGTATCAAGAACCTTGCACTCAGAAAATGTGAATGTTTAGTTAAACTTTAGGGAATATT
>QDHC01003604.1:353383-380448 GCA_013186455.1 Papilio dardanus tibullus | reverse complement strand
TTGACAAAATAAAGCTATATTTTATCACCAACAATTATTCTAATATTTTTCAATTATACATTCTTAAAAAAAAAGAATAACCCAAAACCTTGTACTTTATGAAATTTTAAATCTATTGTTTAACAATTTTATGAAATAACTATTTATATCAACACGATAATTACAAAACACAACTTAAAACCAATAATATATCAAACCAACTGTCTTCTTTTTGTATGGATAAAACTTATTCAGTCATCATCATATCCTAGTTGTTACACTTTCCGGATGGTCAAACTATCACCAACTTAAATTGACCCAAAAGACAAAATACATGTGAAAAGTCAATAGTTTGTAATTCATTAATAGATTTAAAACTTTTAGGAATCATTTTTAGGTACCATTCCCTATGAGATTTTGTATATTTTATATTTAACTAGCGGAGAATAGCCGGAAATAAATCATAGTTTGAAACACCATTTTAGTATTTTACTATTTTAATTTGATGAATATTATTCAATAATGTTTCAGTCATATTTAAATACCCACATTTGTATACATTTTGAAAACTATCCAAATGTATGAGAATAATGAAGATTTTTTATTTAACAAAGGAAAGATTACTCTTGTGTTCTTGTTCTTATAATGTAAAATATTATTTTGTAAGTAAAACTTATGTTTCAAGGAACTTTTATATTAGTATATGGTAAAAATGATGTTGACAGCAGATGTTTAAGAAAGCAGCATTAACCAAATGCCTATTAACAAATGTTATTGCTTTTAGTAACTTAAAAACTTACTTAAATGTTACTTAAAATTAAGTATTGTCCTTAGAATATTAGAATGGCTACAGTCAAGTAAAATGCCTAGCTTGAAAACTTTAACACAGTTTTAAGTATACAAGTATGTGTTTAACTCATGATTTAGATATATTTTTCACAGAAAGACTACATGCCAATACATCTGATATTAATTAAGACCATAAAGATTTTACTGTTGCTTAAAATTTCCATGCTAAACATATTTCACGACGCAGTAGTATAAGTATTATTTTACTTTGAACTCTACTCACGAAGATTATACGTATAATGTAAATATTTACTCACTTGTGCGTATTTTTAATCCGAAAACCCAACGGTGTAAAATCCTCGCCAGATACCTTCAATAAACTAGCACACCAAATACAACAACACAACGAATTTCAATCATTATACACGTATAGCTTTAATGCATCAAACTAAAACCATTGTATATCACGCACTAGCATTGTAACAACACTTATATTACACAAAATCCACAGTATTCATGGAAGAATGCACTAAAACCTGGAAATCAGAGATCTGTTTAACTTGACAGATGTCGTAAATTGCGTTCCGTAGGCGTATCCAAACGTACTCGGTATTGACACGCTCCGAATAAACTAAGCAAAAGTAAAACAGGCAACGACCGGCCGCCCCAAACAGAACTCTACTAAAACCTGTTTCTTTCGAATGTATGAAACATTTCAAGGCAACCAATGTAACTCGTCGTGCTATTGAAATTTGGAGCGTTATATGGCGGGCCGCTTTATTCTGCTGCGTTCAGATTCAGAAACTATCATAAGCATTTTATTGAAATCTAAATAAAGTAAAAAAGACTCTGATTATCTCAAACGATTTAAATTAGTATCGAATAATTATAAAAATATATTAAGTTTAAAAACGTGGTATAATAATGGTTTTATAAACAGTGACATCTAGTGTCTACAAAATATTTTTTTATTGATTGCTGTCTACTTCTGGTTTAAGATAGTGTATATTTTACGATAAATAGATGGCGCTTTTTAACTATTAACACGCTTGATGTGACTGATAGGTACGTGAATAGATGTAGATGGCGCTTCTCTTTTTTGATAAAACATGAGGTTGAGAACATTGATTTATTGTCACGAGAAGATATTATTTATTCTTCGTATAATTCGGAATTTGTAGGTTACTACAGTAACTACACGAGATTTTTATCAGCCTGTTTTCTTTTAGTAAAGGTACCTATCTTCCTATTATGGTAACCCATGTTCAACAATATTTACCTACGATTCATCATCATCATCAGCCTTTCGCTGTTCACTGCTAGACATAGGCCTTTCCCATTGCCTTCCACTAAATGCGGTCCTCCGCCTTCCGCATCCAACGACTTCACGCCGTGCGCACTAAGTCGTTGGTCCACCTGGTTGGAGGACGCCCCACCCTTCTGGTGCCCTTTCGAGGTCGCCATTCGAGGACTTTCCTCCCCCACCTAGTGTCGCCGGCCCGACAGATGTGACCGGCCCATTGCCACTTCAGCCAACTGACTTTGAGAGCTATGTTGTCCACTTTGGTTCACCTATACATGCGAGTAATTTTGAGGATAGTATGGAGAAGACATTGTAAAATTTAAAACCATTGCTTGGCAACGTGATTGCTTCATTTTGGTAGCACCATGAGGCCGTAACAACTACTACAATACTAACGCAAAGACATTATCAAAAACATCAGTGAAGATTTACAGTCTCCACCTCCATTTAAACATTCCAGGATAATCTTACAAGGATAAAAATATCGGTAAGTAGAAAAGGTTAAAAACACAAATAAAAATCATAAATTCATACAAAACTATTTATTTAAATATGAAATGAAAAACTTATACAACAAATGTGTAAGATTTTAACCATCCAGCGCTGTCATAACCTAACTTTGGTAAAACAAGTTCTAAAACAGACATATTCGGAACAAAGTCACACGCAGACAACCGTCGACTTAGGGCTATTTACGAAAATAGTTGTGCTAAATATATTGTAATATAAAATAATGTAGGAAAATTTAATTTTGAAGGGCGACCGCCCTGCAGTCTTGTAAGCTTGTTTACTGCGCCTTGTACACTCGGGTGCAGGTCACATCCTTGACTGTCATCACCTGGAATAATAAAAACACTATTATTGATCTACAAATAGTGTCACAAATAACATGTTAAATCTCTCCACATCTTGAAAATACGAAGATAAATAACGTTATCCCGTAAGATGTTATAAAAATATTCACTCATACGTGTTATTTAACAAATAATGTGTAGATTAGCCAAATAAACATTGTACTTACAGCCTTCATCTCCTCGGGGCCGAATTCCCTGACGTAGTTGATCTCCATACCGTCGGGGCACTTCTGCACCTGCTTCAGGATGTTGCCCTCGAAGTTGTACACGGACTTCACCTGAGATCATACAAAACATAGAATTTACGTATAATTTTTACAATCAAATCAAAAATATTAGGAATATGAAAGAAAAAACAGTAGACTATCTTATGAAAGTACCTTGACACCGTCAGCGCGTTCCTCATCGACCTCTTCACCGGGCTTGAACTTGACCTCCGTGGTCTTGAAGGTGGAGGATGTGACCAGGGAGTAGGCGTCACCATCCTGGCGCACCTCCACCGTGGGGGTCACCGCGTTCGCCGCCTTGCGGGTGATCAGACCAACGCCTGGAACAAAGAAATTTTTACTTAGTTATATGCCTGTTTTGTATAAATATCAACATACGTTGGAAAAGTTTATACAACAGTTTCGCGTGTGCTTGTTATTTATCTTAAATTGTAACGTTATGAGGTAATATTTTCACTCGTAAAGGAATATTTCTTTAATCTCAAAGTACCTACCAAAGTTTAAAAATTCCAAGTCATATTAACACAAACCAAGGGCAATGTTTTTGTAACAAACTAGACGTAGATTCTAAACCAGTTACCTTTGAAACGGATGGACATTTGAAATTCTCACTTTGACGGATACATTTGTTATTTCTTATGAATTGTTCATGCGCGGGAAAAAACTCAAGACTACAAAAAAATCTCAAGGCTCTCTGTTTTTTTTTATAGAATTTTCAAAATGAATCAGGAATAGACGGCAGGTGTAAATTAAGTAAGTACCTATAGTTAGCCTCTATCAATGTCTAGACTATCAATACCACAAGCAATATTAAGTTACCATGTTAACCCAATTTGGTTCACCAAGTTATCAGACTTCGTACTTTGATATAGTAAAATGATACTGGACTTTCTATTCTACATCTTAGGCAGTTTCCAACCTCAAATCCTTATGATATATTTTTTTAAATTGGAAGAATTTTGTAAAATGCAATTTAATCGCATAGAAGAATCTATATATTCTTTTTAAACGTTTTTTTACGTGCATAACAAGGTGTAAATGCAGGTAGAAAATGTAGTCTTAAAAAATATCCTTCACTTCAGTTTTCGCGACCTTCACACGTCTACTATCTCACATAAGCATTGTTATTGCCTTCCAGTAACTACTACTGAGGAAATTACGGAAACTGACGTAATGCAAGATTAGTACCAAGTTTGCTCATTTTTAATTCATTTTATCGATAAAAAAAATGGTAACAACTTGTATTTTAATCGACTGTTCAAGTTTATCGAAAGAAAATTTGCTTATCTGTATAAATAGTAACTTGTTTAAACTTTATGACTCTCTTTTTGGAGCTAAAAAATGTTAATTAGGTAAATTGTAAGGAAAAACATTAACGGGAAATTGACACGTGTGTTAAAAAATCGAAGGGAATATTAAACTAAGACGTTAATAGCTCCATGTTCTAGAATTATTCAGTCCATTCATTCGTTGTGCTTTTATAAGAATTGTATCACGAAACCGTTCAGTTATGAATTGAATTGTATTTTCTTCTCTATTCGTTTATCTTGCTACTATCTTAGGAACGGGTTTTAATCAATCCAAGAAAATTGTATGAAAAACTAGAATAAGCAAGATTCATTCATCATTCATATTAAATACTCATCACTTATCTGTTTTTCTCAGTAACTACAGCTCGTTACACCAAAGATGTCTGGCTGGTTTTTAATTTAAAATCTAGTTTTACGCTCCGTAAGATAAATTTAAAAGAAAAAAAAGTTAGGTAAGTTTAAAAGAACATTAAAAAAACGTGAAGTATAAATAATATTTGTTTAAAGTTGCCTAATGACTGTTGGCAACTTTTTAATATGCATAAAAACATTGTCAAAGGAACTTCATATGCACAGCCGGGAATCAGAAAGTGGGACTAATAATTCTTAATGAAGAAGTAGGCGTGGACTATGTCGTAGGCTGCGTATTAATTGGGAAATGCGCTAGGGAATCGCAAATTCCTAAGTAGGTGCCTAGCTGACTGCGTGGGATACCTAATAAGGAACCCTAACAGGCCACTTCCTCTGGGATCGTCCGGTGCCCGACCACCTACAACAATATCGTCTCTTCATTTCATACTAACATTGCACCTTACTTATTTATTCCATAAAAAACAAGGATAGAAATCCATCATGTTAATGATTTAAAAAATATATGAGTCTTATGGGAGTTTTCTTCTTTCTTTATGACATGTTTACTGACATACAATTACCTACAGTATGTAGTGTTCCCTCAAACCTATTCTAGACCACTACCGCATTCCTGCGTCAGTACAACGTTCAGCCCTCAAGATATAACTGTCTCGCCTACATAGCTAACTCTTCAGGCGACAAAACATAGTTTCCTATTAAATCAAGCTTGCCTGAATAAAAAAAAATCAGGTAATGAAAATCTCCGTAATAAGAGAAATTAGTTTTTGTTTTTTAGTGTTGAGAAAACAAAATAAATATATTAATTTAACCTTCTAATATTTGCAATTTCCTCAGCAATAGTAGTTCCAATTCGTAATGTTCATATCAAACACAGGACTCATGTGGGTCCATTCTGTCTAATCATTTTGACAGAGATGTTGAATCGATAAAAGACCCAGGCCTCCGATTGGTCGGTTAGTCATCACGGAGCGATTTGATTGGTCGGTATCTCCGGAACGCGCTGTGACGTCAAGGACAACGACCTCTTAAATTGGCGTAATTTTTCAATTTAGAAGCCATCGGTATTGAAGTTTTGTTAGGCAATAAATCTATGTGATGGCAATTTGATTCTATTGTCCCTTTATGTGTTGTTTATATAAAATATGTAACATATACTTATGGTAATATAAAATAAAGGCGTCTTTGATATGAGTCAAAGTACAGAATACCATGCAAAGATAAATTCAATGATGAATATTTCCTTGTCAAGAACAACAAAAAAGCCTTTTGTTCACTTGAGAACAACGTCTGAAGCAAGGTCAGAACAGTTTCGAGTATACCTAGCATTAAATAAAAAATGCGTTTGTCACAAAAAAACTCAGTGATAGACATGGTTACTCACAAGATATGCATGTTTTACGATATAGTTTAAAAATCATAAAAGCTGGTAATATTCTTAACTTGTTAATTTTAATTGCCACTTTATTTGCAGTGAATGCGCGTTAAGCGATAATAAAGTACAGCGAACCCCACTAGTCTATCAACAGTTCAACGTCCAAACGTCCGATGTCCACAAGTCACGGTTCTGCCAAGACCGAGACCTATTTAGCATTTTAGATTTATATTTGCACTTTGAAACTAAACTATTTATAAAACAAGATATTAAATAACGATACTAAATAATTAACCGTACTAATGTGTTACAAAGTAAGATACGACTATCTTTTCAATCCAAAAGTAAATTAGACTTACGTAATTAAAAAATAGAAATAAAATAAAGTCATCTGGCATCTGCCAGTATCAATTGATAATGTAATTTTAAATATAAAAAAATAAGAAATACCAGTTTTTTTTTAATTTCATTATGTAGTCAGATGTAGTAAAAATATTTAATTTTATAACCTTCAAAATTGTTAAGGTCAAATTTTATCTTATCTAAATAGAGTTGATCCTTTACTAAGGATTATGTGGACATACATAATGCAATACATAATCCTATGCAATATGCACCGATATCCTTATCAACAGTGTCAAATTATGATGACTGTCCTTTTGTCCCTTTTGTAGTCTCTACTGATAAACTATCGGAGAGCAGTAAAGTGAAACATAAGTTCACATACAAATCAAATAAACAATTCATATCTATGTCTCAGAATATTATTGTAAGCAAAATTCGAAAAAACTTGAGTTAGTACAAATTAATTTAGGGTCTTAAGATTAATCTAATTGAGTCAAAAAGAGATTGGCATTTTGTCCTTAAAGTCTAGGATATTTTCAAATTAATTTGCACTCTATTTCAATGATGCTCAACGGATATAAAATCAATGTAAGAATCATCTATGAATCTGCATCCAATCTGGGCACTATAAAGGACCCTGTATTCTCATAGTAATATTGAATGAATGATAGACGACAACCGGACACGATCAGTTCCCCGTTCAAAGCCCGGCGGCTCTCAACAAACCGTCTCGACAACTTATTGGATGAATTGGAGCTGATTGTTCACCATTTGCCGACAATTGGTCGACTGGCGACCGACCAATAGGAGGTAATCGTTCATCTGCCGGGATATTCACATGCCTAATTAATTCAAAGGATCGTACGATACATGTGTCACCTTTCAACCACTTCCTTTCACTATCATCTTCCTGAGAATTCTTCATCCTTATATTCAGGTGAAGTACAGTTAGGTATTTATTAATTTACTGAATAGGTCATTGAATAATTGAACGTATAATGGACTTTCCAGAATGTTCCTTTCACACGTGTAGGATTTCTACTTAGAGACACTTTTGTCAGTTAAAGTCTTAACTTATTATGGAATCATTATTATAGAGAAAATTATATAACGTACACTTCGATATTAAGTGCCTAATAAATATGATAGATTTATCTTTATTAGAGGTATTAATACAAATGATAAGATACGAGAAAAATGAAAAAATAGAATCGATAAACTTGATAACGACAAAGTGCATTTTTATTACCAGAATTATGTGGTACAATCACAAAAATAGCTATTATGTTACTTAAAGGTATGTAGGTAAAATTGGTGGAATACTTTTTATGTTGTTTCCTTCTGGACGGGAGAGATACACCTTTCACTATTCCTACATCTAACAGTACAATTCCACTGCTGAAGCTTTCTCAAAGGAAATCATTTAAAACATGTCACCTCATTATCTTAGTAATGCTAATAAAATTCGTTGAATAAATGTCATCAATGCCTTTCATTATTATCGATATTCAAAGAAATGTAACATCACAGTAGGTAATTTATCAGAGATAAGAAAAAACTTTAATTGCGTATTAAGTAATGAGCTATTGAGGCATTGGCAAGCAGCCGTACGTATCAGTTCAAAGAGCAAGGTCTGGCTGCATGAAATCATTCTAAATATTCATGAAAACGACCTTTGTTTTTTCCACGAAGCTATAGAATAAAAGGAAAATATTATTTCATTTTAAGTAAATCTTGAAATGAATTTGTTGAGACATTAGTATCATTATCGGTTTTGAAATTACTTATAGCCGTTTATCTATGATTAGTCGCACCTGCTAAACTTTATTATCAACTCTGTTATTTAGAAATTCATTATATTCATCATTAGAGGTCATCTTCTAACGAAAGTTAATATTAACCGATCTTCATCTATTGAAATTAATGAGTTCTCGTTTTTGTCAAATCAGGAGAAGCAATTAAATCGAGCAGTTTTTTTTTATTGTCGCGTTTATTTACGGCCAGTATGACACGTAGCTCGTCAACATGAATCCACCCTTATCAATATTGAGGGTTCCTTTCTAGTTTAATGAACGTAATCATCGTAATTCTTACCTATAATTATATGCGACAGTTTCCATCCATCTGGATGTTTGGATAAACGAATGCCAATGAAAATTTTGCACAGATGTAACAGTCTGGAAAAACACAATATGACGGGCGGAGTCGCTGGCGATGGCGACGGGTAGTTCACATTGCAAGTAATTGTGAAATTGCCATAGTGACATTGAAAAAGTTTTGGTGCGTATTTATCAGTTTTTCATGCGTAAAACTACACTTTTTTTTACTAATCATCGTACTCGAGGCTGATAGAATATCGATATAATCATAATATAATCAGTCAAGATTTAAGAATTAATGTCAATATATCGTGTTCAATCAAAAGGTATTAAATATTGATGTCGCAATTGTAGATAATTGTTTTAACTTGAAAATACCCCCTGTGTAGTCACAAACGACTTCCAACAGAAGGAGGTCATCAAGGCAATGAGATTTTTTTTTTAAATAGGTACTGACCGACAAACTTGTCTGACCCAGGTGGGCATAATTGAATGATGTTAATTGTTAACAGATCATTAGAAGATTGAGATAGAACCCACGGATCAGTACCCTAGAATAAATTCAAAATAATTTAAAGAAAATTAAATTATATCACAGGCGAAATTTTTTTTATAGAAGAAGGGGGCAAACGAGCAGCGGATCGCCTAAGTTAGTCGATCCGATGCATATGGACACCTGCAACGCCTGAGGAACCGCAGATTATTTTTATATTGCCGAATAATCGTCTAACTGTTGCACTTGCAACGCTTCGTTGCTTTATAATAGAATTGTTTGATGTACGAGTATATAGGAAGTGATTTGAACGCGGGTCCATTGTAGTTGATTACGATATAAAATAGCTATACTGGGTATACACTGTTTTTCATTTTATTAAAATAAATATATGACAAGGTATATTACGTTCAAAAAGCTTTTGGAATTAGATATTAGAGAATAAAACTAGGCGTTGCTCGCGACTTCGTCCGCGTGGAATTAAAAGATAGCCAATGTTACTCAGGAAAATGTAGCTTTCTATGAGAGAAAGAATTTTTGAAATCGGCCCAGTAGTTCTTGAGGTATACATACAAAAATACAAAGTTTCTCTCTTTATAATATTAGTATTGATTCCTTTCTTGGCTGTTCTTCATTCTTGGTATTGCGTGTTGATTAGTTTTTTATGCTGTTGTATTTTGAACCTTGATCCGTATTAAAAGGTTTAGGTAGACACCGCTCTTTTTAATAACAGATTATCAATACGCAGAATTCCTTAATATTTTTTAGGTTGCTCATGACTAATTTATTTCGGTTGATATTAAGTAGAAGAATTAAAATGATTCATTTCTTATCATGGTAATACAATAACGTCTTTCAGAAAATTTATTTAATCATACGACATAGTGGTACACTGTTTAAATAAAACAGTATATTGTGTACGATGCAAAGATAAAGATATGTTTTAAATAATTTATTCGATACTTAACATTTTTCTAGACATTATCCGTTTTATTCCGAGAATCAGCGTTATTACTGTTGTACTTTCTACGTTTAGTACTAGTACATTCATACAATTAATTCCAAAATACAGAACATTCTTGTTCCTGGTACTTCATGTTGTACATAATTTGGTCCAACGAGACTCCTGGTTTAACTTATATTATTCCAAGTGTCCTCCAGTATCGTAAAATCGAAGACTTATGGTCCTCGTTTATCGCACCACTTTATACATTTTTTCGGAATAAGGGGGTAAAATTTTTACAACGTTAAAAAAACGATTGCTTTAGATGGCGAAAAAGAACGTCTTATTTAAATTGAATAAATATGACGATAGTTAGGGCAAACAGGAACGGAAATGTTCAACAAATATTACCTTATTTTCCCTATTTGTGCGCAAACCCGGGGTAAACACTAGGTTAACAAAGTTAGACATCAAGTTACATTACAGGGAAATGTTATTACAATTCAAATTACGTTATACTTTGCTATTTTGCTTGTTATTAGACGCCTTATACTAAGTAACCTATGTTATTAACAGATCGACATATAAGGCAGTAGTTTCGTATGACCGAGCGATAAACAGAGCTTGAGAAATGCAGATATGACGCGTTCCTGCGCCAATTGATTGATAACTTATAAATGTGTCACGAAATGTTGGTAGTTTGCATTCCTGCGCTTAAATTACTGCAGTGCACGTTAGGATTTATTTAACATATACCCTCGTGGATAATAACTGCAAGTACTTTTCTATAGAACACTAGTTGTGTGTCAAGGTTTCAGATTTTCGGCGACCCGATATTTTTTCATATTTACAGTACATATTTCGTTTACTAAGTAAGCTGTATTTTAATCTGTACTTCTTTTGAAATGTACTTCTTTAACAATCTTGTGTGGGTACATCGCAATTATAAAAATGTACATGATGGCATAGAAACAGCTTTTTGACCAAACTGAACAAACAATGTATCAGTAATTCCTGTTATCAAATCGTACGAGTGCAGTTATCGCTTTCCAATGATGCGACACGATTTAGGCGGGAATTACTATACATATATCAACGGAAAAAGATAACATGGGTGTGCATTGACAAACTAGCTTATGTAGGTAGAGTAAATAAATATTTTATAAGGTGTCATGAAAGGTGTGTACCGATAACAGCCATTTTCGACAAAAGTTACGGTTAAAATTTTACCCGGGTTGATCGATTTTATGTTATTTAAAAACTAAAAGCCCTTTTTAATTGTGTCTGTTGGAAGTTATAAGTGTCGGTATATAAATAATCTTGGGATTATAAAAATCTTTTAAAGGTATCTTATCATTTAATCTAAGATGCTATTTGCATGGCAACTCTAATTATGGAATCTGGCTCAAAGTTCATATTTTAATTCTTCGGATACGGTTACTTATCGTAAAATAGTGCAAATATTATAACACAGACGAGATTCAGAATACGGATAAATAAGTTTAAGTTACGTTACAAAATATGACATCACAATATATACTTATTTTTCCAACTGCTACCTCGGATGAAGCCCGCCTTTTTCTACCTTCATTCCTATAACTAATAAACTTGACCACCAAAACTGTGAAGGACATAACACCTGTCCCGAAAATGCAATGAAAACAAAAACACGTCTTCCCACTAAATAATTTCATATAAAAATCATTATTCGTATTATAGCAACCCAAAAAATGGTATGGCATATAAACAATCGAGGAAAAGTTAATTATAATAATTTTTAACTTACACAACTGGATCGTTAAATCTCACACTGGTAATTATTAAAGTGTAGAATTTTATTTAGTAAAAAGACAAGGTATAAAATACACAGCACAATTTAAATTATTAATGTAATTTCTAAATTCTACTTAACCATAAGAAAATTCCAATAAGAAAAAGCAGCGAATAGCACGCCGGTGCTAACAAAAAATTGGATGGCGTGGTCGATCAACTATACCCGGCATTGATTCTTCTTAAATAAAATGTGATTATTAGTGAAAGTACGTCACAAAATCACTTACCGATAGCCTTCATGAAATCGTCGAAGTTCTCCGAAGAGGTCATCTTGTATTTCTTGCCGATGAAGTCCATTTTGTTTTAATAAAAGTTGGTTTTGGTTAGGTAAAACGAAGCGTATACACACGTCGGCCTCTGGCACTGGAATGAGTTGAATTTTGAATGGTGGCGTGATCGTTCGCTGCGCTGCGCTCGCTGCTCGCCGGGTGAGTCGACGCTAGTTTTCGGTCTCACGCATGCGCTCGTTCAAAACGGCAACGAACACGAATGAACGTTAAATAAAACGGTTGATAGACGGTCCGATATGGTTCAGCCAAACCTAAACTGTTCTGACCTGGGGATGCGCTGATTCAGGCACATCAAGTTATGTACGTATATGTATATGGACCAATGCGAAAAAAAAAGTTTTTTTTTTCGTTAAAACGCATTTTTTTTAAATGAATGGAATGTTCGTTGCAAAAATTGTTCCGCACAACATTTTCCACACAAAAACTACATTTTTTAATATTTTTCATCTCCTCCTCTCCACCTATCTATTTAAATTTTTACTGCACTATTTGAAATATTTATTGCAAGTAACTTTAACTTTTAACTTAAATATTTATTTAAGTTAAAAGTCTTGTAGGTATAGGACCTAGGTAATTTCCGCCCGCCCGCATGCTGCCACATCAGCCAGAATGGTTCCGGATCTCGTGAGCTGCAATTATGATTACCATTTTTAAATTGGCAGACGTCTGATTTAAGAATTAAAATAACTGTAGAAATCACTTTGGTCAATTACATTTCATCAATTACTTAATTCAATTAAAATTGCATGGGCGTTGCCAAGAGAGTATGGAAGGCGGGGAGAATGGAGGGCTGTAATCTCCTCAAAATGCTGAATTAGTACACATATTTATAGCAGATTTTATAAATATTTAACTACACATAAATAACGATTTTCAAAACCACATTTCGCAAACAAATAAACCTAATATCTGCTCTTCGTTGTGTATTATTTACGTGAACATTCGAGTTGTATTGAATATAATTTAAGGACTGTTTCCTCTGCGTTCTAATAAATTCACATAACCAGTTACTTATATTTAATTATTTGTTGATTAAGATTTCCCAAGATGCTTTATTTGTTTATTTAAAACAAATATTAAACAGTGAGATCGACTAAATCTCCGACTTTATGTTTGAAATAATATTTGGATGCTGGACTTAGATAATTGTTATAATTAATTCTAAGACGATTACTTACTTATTGTAATGTTAATGAACCAAAAATCTGACTCGAAAAAAGCTTTCTCTGCAAATTAAATCGCCATGGAAATATACCTTAAAATTACTTCCTATATCGCATGCGCGAAAATTTTGACATCACTACAGCTTCCAGTTGCCGTCAGTTTGCGTGAAGCCATTCCCCAGAACCCCTATCTCAGTCCGACAACCCCACGCTGGAGGATTAACGAAAAAAAAACAAACTGTCACAACTGGATCATAAAAGGTAAATGATTAATTTTTAATCTATAATAAAAATAAAATTCAACAGATTGTAAACGCTTATTTAATTTTAAGGCGCCTTCGAACTAATATACTCGTATTTGAATGCTTCAAACGGCCTTTGTTCCTTGCGTTTTACTACTGAAGTTTACATCGAATTGAATAAAGGATGCGCTTTAATTAAAAACAACTTAACTACTTATAAAAAGTCATTGAAATTTTAAATTAATGTTTTTTTAATTTTCCTTTATGGACATTACATTTTTTAATGTCAGCGTACGCACATTCAGTTAATAACTACTAGTAAATAAAAAGCCAAATATCTGAGTTTTAACTAATTGTTTTGTGTAATAATAGACATTGAACTTAAAATTCGAAAATTAAATGTGAAATTCGAATTACTAATCAAATTGGAATGTTTCCGGTGGTTAACGTTCGAATTTAAATTTAGAAACTGAGCTCGATTTGTATTGTATAATGTATAAACGGTAGATACCCTAAGTACTGCGTTTCTCTTTTCATTGTTGGTGTAAAATAGAAGCTTGAAAATTCAAAGGAAAATACAAGCATTAACTCTTCAGAAGCAATATCGACAAAGCTTGTAGAGACAAACCTCGGTAATTAACAGCTTAGAGAATATTTTAATTGGAACTCACTAAGTACTGGTATAAAATACCTGACGGCATTATTATTTTAAAAGGCTTGGTGTCTTGGTTTAGTATATTCAAAATGTTTTACTATCTATGAGTTATATTTCTTTCAAATAGAGGACTTTTAACTTTGACCTTTTTAATTCAAAGCGATATTAGTTGACCTAGATATAATAAAGTTGTGGAAAATGGAATGGAAGTTGTACCTAATCGATGCCGTGTTATAACGAGAAAGTTTTCCGGAATAAAATATTCTGTAGATTTTATTTTAACCAAAACATTTCCTATCTTACTTACTTATTATGTTAAAACCAAATAGTTGTTGATGTTTTAAAACGACAGTTTTTTCTGCCTTTAAATTCCCTATGATCCTATCCCACTCTTTGTAGTATCGTCTCACCAGGTTGCGTCTACATATTCCTTCGATTTAAGTAAATATAAAGTAAGTAAATACTTCTGTAATATACAAAGTACTTAGTATACCGAAACATTTTCATAATTAAGCACAAACTTTTCACATCGAGGTTACTTATCGTGCACAATGTTCAGTTGTGCTTTACTAAGTAAAGTTTCATTCGGCCTTCATATTGTAATCCGTAGCTTAATCTCTTTGTACGCCTAAACTTTTATTGGGTTACTTCGTTTCGGTACATTGTTTTACAAGTAATATTATATTTGTTTATATTACCATCACAATCACGTTTAAGCATAATACAATACTATTTATTACTTTACAGTGGTTCTCTTCCCTCAATGTTTGTGAATAAGCACAAACCATTCCCACGTTTATAGTTATGCTCGCGCAAAGTCCTATTCCTGTGAAATGTCAAAATACCTGTGAAGTCCATATTACAGTGAGTCGGGCAGGCGTGCCAGCGTCTGCTGTACCCTGTCGACCAAACCTGCAAACATATTCTCCGCGGTGAACAACTTCTTCGCTGATTCGCCACTGGTGAATCAGCTCAAAGTCATCATGGTAAGTTATAGAATTGAGAATATGTACGGTTTATTTCAATCCCGCGTACGATTCAGAGATAAACTCGGGTAACTATACTTAACTAATGCGTTGTTCTACACCTTCTTCCCAAAGTCTAAATAAATTCTACTACTTAAGTAAGTACTTATATACAAACGCTAGTAATATTTTACAGTCAAACAGAAGCCAACAATTAAAAGATATCCAACTCACACAATATGACCACAATTAATTTACGTGTCATATTCCGACTGTTACATTACAAAAAAAAGTCATTTCGTTTAGACCAGGCAAGTAAATAGCAGCGGCGAGCCTGGACCTCCTGACGAACCACCACGTCCTGAAACAAGAAGTGCACCGGCAGTGGCACTCAGTTCTTCTGAGAGGTACGCAATCAAGATGGTTACTATATGTTGTACTTTCTATGTTATGCCATCCACCTTGTTTTCTTACCCTAAGGCTTTATTAGACTGGGTTCGAGGAAAAAACGGGGATTTTTCTTCGGCGTAAGGCCGTTTTTTGCATGACATTGTGTAATGAAGCCATAGGGTAAGCGATACAAATGTTTCGGCACTAAAAACTCTTGACTCTTGATTACATCGTATCAGAGTCCGATTTAATCATTGGACTAAAAACCCTTCTCTTTGATCTATGTCTTCTAAGACGCTCATCAATTACCAGTTCATTTGTTTTATATAAGGATTAGTAAGACCTCTTTACAGTTTGCTTGAGATTTTCAGCTTAGTTGAACTTGTATAGTTTATTGGATCGAAGACCGTATTGGTTCAATCGTTATTTAAGCACATAAAATACTTTTATCGATTAAGTTTGTATTTACCTACATAAAAATACGAAAAGTGTTATGGATTAGCCTGTACAATTACCATGTACCATGACAAGGGCTTTGGTATATCAGATTATGTGACTATTATACGTGATTAGAGTAACATGTGACTACAAACAAAAAGGTATCGATCGGTTTATCAGTACAAATAACGATATGCGGCCATTAGTGACATGCTTAATGCGACCCTCAATAACGAATGGGAAAAAAAACTTTTTGTGTCAATATGACCAAGCTTTTATTTGTATACGTAAATGTAAGAATTTAAATCTATAGACGTCGTATATTGGGCAGCTATGATACATTATTCGTCTTAGTATAATTCAATAAAAATCTCAAAGAGATTATTGTTGGATAATAATCAAAAGTATTCGATTGAAACATTCTCGTACCCGAGTTCAAACATTGCCCGGCCGTTTCCCGCCCTCAAAAGCCGGTCTCTTTGTATTTGGACCTTTACAAAGGTTAAATGACATTGTTAGGGACCATTCTATCCTAACCTTTTCTAAATAGCTTAATCGAAATACAAACGCATAGGAAATGGCTTAATAGTTACTTTGTATTACTTATGATAATAGTCACTAGCACTACACACATGGACTTTTTTTATCCAATTTAATGTAGTATCCGTGATATAGCTTTACAGGTTATTCTGTTATCAGACTTAAGCCTTGTTCGCACCTGGATAGTATTTTAGTCGAGTAGCAAGTGGCATTTATCCGAACCGATTTATTATTCGGACTCGTTTAAGCCTAAACCGACGCACTAGGGTAGTAATTTTGTAACTAAACGTGTCCGAACAGCAACATTTTAGTAGAATAGATTAGTATTTTTTTTGTTCGAAAACTTGCTACTTGCTACTTGACTAAAATACTATCCTAGTGCGTACAAGGCTTTAACGTGACAGTTTTTTTTTGCAGTCAGTTTTCTCAACGATCTGTTAGTCCACCAAGATCGCAACAAGTCAGTTTCTTGAAGCCAGCCGCGGATACCAACCTCGACAGGAAGGCGTCAATTGTTGACGAGACAACTGGCATTTCACGGACGCAGATGAAAGGTAAAAGTACACTCCACCACCAACAAGGTACTTAGGAATGTTAGTTAATCAAAGTATGATTCCCTGACCGTATTTTTCTACGTCTTTGTCCTATTTCTAGATAGCGATCACAAAACGAGACCCACGTCTTACGAATAAAGAATAATATACATCTATCGTATATCGGATTCTTCGATTCCTTATAAATTGCGCTGTTACGCCCGTTCTCAATTTATGTGGCAGAAAATTACAGTATACATTTCTCGCACCGACTTCGCAATACTTTATCCGAGTAGAACGACATAACTACATTTAAGATTTAGGTATCTACAGTCTACAGTGGATATTTTATACCACCGCATATTAAGTAGTCTTGTTTTATGACAAAGAGTGTAATATTATGTTTTATCTTTAAATATCAAACTCGGGTAGAATTCCGCGAGGCGTTTCGCCTATTCGACAAGGATGGAGACGGCACCATCACCAAGGAGGAGCTGGGCCGCGTGATGCGCAGCCTGGGACAGTTCGCGAGGGTCGAGGAGCTGCACGACATGTTGCAGGAGGTCGACAGCGATGGTAAGTAGGATTGGAGGCTTTATTATTTATACTCGTTTGTATAATAAATCAAAACAAAGGTAGGATAGAAGGAACTGTAACCTAACGACGTTGTAATTTGTCTTACTTAGGCAAAAATTAACGACGTCTCGTTAGTACTCGAAATAGCGCTGTCGTTGCTCGTTAAGATAATGAATACTTATTTAAATTAATGCTGTCTGTGTAAAATGATATTTATACGTCAGAGAAGAAGCTTTGCTAAGCAGCCCGTAGTATACCTAAAGGTTAACACGGATTCGTCAACTCCTCGCTCACCGGATCTTTCGGTGGGCTTATTGTGATATTTTGGTCATTCGTTAACCAGGCGACGGTAACGTGAGCTTCGAGGAGTTCGTGAACATCCTGTCGAAGTCTATGTGCGCGGGCGGCGGCAGCAGCAGCGCGGAGCAGGAGGAGCGCGAGCTGCGCGACGCCTTCCGCGTCTTCGACAAGCACAACCGCGGCTACATCTGCGCCTCCGACTTGCGCGCCGTGCTGCAGTGCCTCGGCGAGGACCTCTCGGAAGAGGAGAGTTAGTACACGAACATCGCGTTTCATTTTACACAGATATTGTTGATTACATGAAGACTTTGTAATCTCTGCTCTTCTAAATAGATGCCAACATTTTTTGTCTTTCGGCAGTGATAACACTAAATCTCGAGTAATGTCCTGCTCGGTAATCAATTTTTATCGTTTTGTTTTACAGTTGAAGACATGATAAAGGAGGTGGACTCAGATGGCGATGGTCGTATCGACTTTTTGGGTAAGTATTACCTAGAAGCTATGAACTTCGT
Source organism: Papilio dardanus tibullus (assembly GCA_013186455.1). Classification (NCBI taxonomy): domain Eukaryota; kingdom Metazoa; phylum Arthropoda; class Insecta; order Lepidoptera; family Papilionidae; genus Papilio; species Papilio dardanus. Next base: position 361,925 of record QDHC01003604.1, on the reverse strand, counting down.
GAAGAAGCGACTAAGAGTTTTAATAGCAAAGTGCAACGATTTTTTTATTAAATGGCAGAGTTCGTGAGGGCGCTCGGGGAGCCTGAAGACGCGTGCGACGATGAAGACGACGAAGACAATACAGATGGCGCTGACGGACTACTGCAGAGAACTGTCACCGCGGTCTAAATTATAAACATTCCATAATCTAAGCTTAAACGTTTTCAGAGCGCACGATATTTATATTTTTTGAAATTCACTAACACATTTATCTAAATAGCATTGTGGTTTAAAATTAACATTATTGTCTCTTGAAAATTATGCAATCTTCTTTTTGGTCGTGTTTCAATTTATTTTCGTGTTAGATAATTAAAACTTGCATATCAGTATAACTATTATAAATATCGATGTTAGTGTTACCATAATGACTTCTTCGAATTATTAAAAAAATAACATTCACTTATCTTAATAATTGTAGGTTAATGACACTTTTACTACTTTGAGTGAGATACAATTTCTTATTCCAGTTAACCTAATACCTCAAATACTTTTCATATAATGCTTAAAAATATTTTATAAATAACTGTTTTCATATACTATAGTTTACGAGTAATACAGTTTTAAATAATCTATTTAGCAGAGCTTTGTGCCAAATTTTAATAACTCATAATCAAAGATATATTATAATATAGATGGAACACTGGAAGCCTAAAAGTGAGGCATTTTCTTTGACCTCCGGAGGTCTCACGTAGGGAGTTTTCCCCTAGTGTTGACGTCTAAATTAAATTTGCCGACATAAAAAGTCGACCGAATGTAACCTCTTTTCTCAAATTTAAATTTTATTTCATAGTATTTACTAAAGTTTAATATTATAATTAATCGAGACATTTTTAAAACGCTAATTAAACATTTTTATCAACCATAAAACAAAAATAGTTATTTTTTTTAATTTAAATTGTTTTAAATAAAAAAAATAATGAAAAACGATAATTAACATTTTAATGAATGTTTTAGTTCATTCTACTGTTTATTTTAAAAAAATATTTAAAAAACCAATTTCCCAAACTTGGGATTTTTTTTCATGATACTGGCAAGTTTTTTGTTTTTAATTATTTCTTTCCCGGCAAGCATTTTAACGTCAAATTAGTATGGAGCGCTCCCTCTATGTATAATATCTCTTTCCTCATAATCAATATTTTAAATCTTAAAAAATCTTTATCTATGTAATCCTTATCCTATATTTTATTATAAAGTTCAAGAGTTTATAAATTAAATGTTTAATAGCTAGTTATTTTTATTCTCGAATTTTGTAAGTATCGGCCTATCATATCAATATAACTAATATATAACTTGACTGTAATTTGGTAATATTTCAAATGGCACGTGAAGAACGAGAATAATGTCCTGCCCGACGTGCCAACTTGGTGTAAAGGGCAATTTTACTATTTTTGAATTTAATATTGATGTTGTGAATCGAAACTTATTGACCAATGATTATAGATTTAAAGATTCTAATGTTGTTTATTTATTTCCATATAAATCTTTAATTATTAAGATGAAAACTTAAACCATGTGATAATCTAACTTAGTTGATCCGCTGCTCGTTTGCCCCTTCTCCTATAAAAAAAACACTTTCCCTTCCTATCCTTTTCTTATAAGGAAATGATAGGAAGGGGAAGTGGATATGGTGGGGAAGGGGACGTATAGAAAGTGTTATCCTCTTGCTGTGCGTCTCCTCCTCCGTAGATTAAGGGTAGACAACGCATCTGCAATTGCAGAAGTCAATGGGCAGCGGTCGCTTCACTATTTCAGCGAATCCAGGTGGCCGCTTGCTCGTTTGACACTTTATAAAATAAAAAAATACACTTTCTAACAATTTTGACTGTACTTGTATAGATACGTAAAGTGTCTGATACTGATGCGTGGGCGGATGTACAATCGCATTAAAAAATAAAACTAAAATTTAATGATATTCCTCATATTTTAATGTTGTAAAAATATTTACATCTTTTTACATTATCAGAATACAAATCATTAATGATATACATTTCATTTAAATATATAAACGGGTAACAATAACGATTATGGCAGTAAATTGTTAGGTTAATACAGTCAAGCTTGGATAAGCGAGACCTGTAGAAGCGAGAGTCATATCCCGGTCCCTTGGGCTCTCGCTTCTACAGGTTCGACTGTAATTGCAAAAAACACATAATTATTATAATAAATGCGTATTACATATCAGATTAATAATTGTACTCCAACAAAACACCAAAAATGAACATCTCTTTCAACATAGTTCATGAAAATGTATAAGACAGTAAAACATTTCATTATTCCTTTTAAATTATCAATAACTGCTCTTGTAACCTACAGACGCTCAGTTTCGACTGTCCAGTTAAAAAAAACTTAATGGCTATAGGTTTATGAGTGATAGATTCCAAAATAAGGGCATATTCAGACATGACTAATAAGACTAACGTTGATTACCATCCCCCACTTTCAGGCCCTGACTCTAGTGACGTCATCAGAAGCCACAGCTTGCAGGCAAATGACACTAAAATAATACTGCTGTCACTTGTCATGAACCAAAACAGGTCAACTCGATGTTTTTATATTAATTTTGAAATTAGAATATCTATAAAAAAGAGCTATACAACTGGCACTTATATTTAACAGTTAATAATAAAAAAAACATCATTCAGAGTATAAACTCTTCGGTATTCATGGACATCGTATTAAGTTCATGGGTATGTCACTCCGTGGTTCATTATTCCTGTTGATATTAAATTTAATTAAATATTTTACTAAAAAAACTTTATTAAAGTTTATGCCTCGGGTATGTTCTGTATTGTTTATAAAATACAAGGCAATGACGGCTCAACAGCAAGCAACCAATGGACTGAAATAATTAATTTAATTTTAGCAGTACCAGAAACATCGACTGAGTGTATTTATTTCTACGTAATATCTAATACTTTTTTCTTTATTTTGAATTGACTTAATTTCATGATGTTTTGAGAATCTTTATTATTTGGCAGCGAGATTCTTCTAGTCTTCATTTTGTGGCATTAATCATGTTGTTATCAAACTTTATATTCGCTTATGTCTTTCTGTTTCATATTTTACTCAATTTTCTTTTCAACTTTTCGCCGTTTCGATGCCTTTTTGGGTCGGCTACAAAGTAAAAAAAAACAACTGGGTGAGAATGGCCGAGTAACACAGGTTTAAGAAACTTATGATGTACAGTCATGAAGAAAAAAAATTAAAAATTCAATGCTCGGCAATTCTCAAGCAGTGGCATCGAATTTGGAGCATTTTCTGTTTTCTGTAGTCCTAGTACCCGGATATATCGTGTTCCTAATATCATGTAATCTTTCAAAATTTAAACATTTAGTACAGTATGTAGTTTTTTTCTTTCAATTCATTGTTAAAAACAAAGGCAACATTACAAGGTTCTTACAATGACGTCATGTCGTGTCATTTTTTTCCTTTTTTTAATATTTGTGTGTACGTCAATGCAGGCTGCCGCAAGGAACTACTTATCTAACGAATTTAAATAGATAAAATAACATAATTACCATATAAAAATATTGTTATTGTTTTTAGTAAATCATAATTATACTTAAAACATACAAAAGCCGTCTTCAACTTATTTAAAAATTGTTTACTTATTCAGGTTGAAATATTCAAAAAACAATATTCAACATCTACTTAACGATAATTCAACATGACACAAGTAACGGTATCTGATTAGAAAACAAACTATTTATTGCAAATACTTTAAAAACATCTAACAAATATAATGTTAGTTTTCACATATACAACTTCCATAATAAAAAAGGAACTTTGCAAATACAACAATTATTAATACCAAAACTGTAGATATTAAACATATTAAGATATATTTCAACAATTGTACAGATATATAAATATATTTAGATCTATATTATTGCTGTTAATTGCTGCTATAATAGTTTAAGCGAGGATACAAAACTGGTATATATTTAATCTAAAATATTCAACATTATTAATAATTGATACGCGATATTGTTCATTAAATACATTTTACTAAAATAATAGAGTTGTTCAAATATCTTCATGACTCGGAACATCGTACAAGTCACACAAAACACAATGTTAGGGGTATACTTCATTCCAATAGAAAACCGAGAAAAATTAAACATAGACAAGTCAAATTCCATACATGTGAGACAAAACGAAAAGATATTGTAAATTGTAGTTTGTCTATTGTTTGCAGTTTCATTTGGAATGTGACATAGCGACAGATGACCTTGACCCGAGAAGATATCTATAACAGTCTATATAAACAATGCTATTTACCGGCTAGTGATATGCTTTGGTTCCATATATCCTGTATCGCTTAATGCGCGCAGAACTACATTCCCATTAGGCAGTATTGAGATCCACGTTATCGAGCCGTGGTTTAATGATATACGGAGCCAGCCTTCCGGAGGAAATTGGAGAGCCCTATAAAAAAATAACAAAATAGTTCAGCAAGATGCTTCAATGGTAAGTTTCTCAGAGTTGTTAATGGGTCTCTTTAGCAGTCTCATAGAGTTCTCTTAATAATCTACACTCTTTCACTCTTGGGGATTTTTTTAAATGAATGACGGCAGAATTTTCAAACGCCAATTCAAATATTAAGAGTGTTTCAATGTCCATGTCCACGCTTAAACTCCAAATTCTACAGCGATCTTGTTTAATTTTGACGCCACTTAGCTTAAACTTGAGTGGCGTTTAATCATTCGGCCATGTGCCTGACAATAAACACAAGAGATGGTCATTTTGACCAACAAATCTTTATCTTTACCATTACAGTCTATAATTAACATAGTGGTTTCTGATTAATTAAATATGTTCAAAAATGAATAAAATGTTATACTCACTTGCAAACGAAGAACCTTATAACATTAGCGTGACATACAAGTAATGTATAGGTATCTTCCGTCTGTTCGGGAGAAGCTCTGTAGAAGTATCTGCGGAATGCTGCCTCTATCCGCGCCCCGTCCTGGAAGAACTGCTACACGTGCCCAACCATACTCTGTTAGTTCATCGCCCAGTATTGTCCTAATACCTCATTCACAAAGTAAAAGACTTCTTGAATCTAAATAATCTTTGAAAGAATAACAAGCCCTGTGTTTAAATAGGGCAAGCTAATTCCCATTTTTTAAGACTATGCCAGAATACAAAGCCAGGCTTTTAGTCTTTTAGAGCATTGCCTTACTTTTTAATTAGTGATGACATGCTGGTGGATGATTTTAGTTAGAATTTACAATCTTTGTTATATGTTTGTTAAATACATATTCTATTTATAAATGTTTAAATAAGTAACTTTATTAATAAGTACAAATAGAATCGAATGTCAGTAAATGTTCTAGTGTTACTAAAATAATGTTACGCAAAACTGGGCTATAAACTTTACAAAGTCCAAATTTCTATTTTACCAAAGCAATTTACAGATTTAGTATGACTTTTTAAAACATGAAAATAATCAATATCTATACAAAATACAATAACAATAAGTAACTAGGAACCAAATTACTAAAATTATTTTAAATTGATGATTAAATTTAATATTCAATTAATTGATTTGGCAAAATAAAATGTCAACAAATCACACATTATTTATAGAAAAGACAATAGAAATTAATCTCAAACATGCAAAAACATGTGAAAAAACCCAAGTTGAATCACACAGAATAAAGGTAAGCAAACTTTGAATTTTTAACTGCAAATGTCTGAGTTGCGGACACCAATTCAGCAACATTGGGCTTGATTACTCATCATCTTGTAACCACTAACAAACTTTGTTGCACATTCTACCTTGATACTTACTCTTGGCTCCGGTGCCCAGTGTCCTACAGGTGGTTCAGGTGGTATCGGTGCTCCTTCTTCAATCAGCTGACAGTCTTTAATTTCTAAATCTTTACTTAGATGCTTAGCTATTATGGATGCTGTTTCTTGTGCTCTAGTCATCGTTGAACGTACGAGTAAGTCCCATTTTATTTGTAATTTTGCCAGCCTCTTGCCCGTCTCATCTGCTTGTATCCTACCTGCAAAATGTGAATATCACTATTGCATATCATGTTTCTCTATGAATAAAGTAATTTTATAATTGTTCTACACACTTTAAAAATGTAAATTGATATACATAGTTATTTTTTAATTACCAGAACAAATAAGGCGTTACCTATACCTGATATTGATCAGATTTATGAAATAAGAAAATCGGAAATCAATATCAAAAATTAACCATAAAATAACTAATTTTTTGTCCAATTGCAATAAATGTACAAAGGTATGTATCAAGCGTTTAGATTAAATTTATTTAAATTGATCTAGTGTTATAAGTTACCTAATTCAGTCAAAATTCTCTCTTTGTCTGTAGCTCCATCCAGGTTGTACTGTCCATGCCGGATGAGGAATAAATGTCTTACAGCTTTACTTTTTGACTTCTCTATTTGTTCATTATATCTGTTGTCGTCTTCTGGCTTACTAGGTGACGCCGGTTGGACTATTGATTGCGGTTCCCGACTAAAATTTAGGTGATATAAAAATATAGAAAACAGGAATATTATTTCTATGTTAAATAGTTTGAACAAATTTTCTCTAAGATTTTCAATTCTTAGATGCGAATTCTTGAATTTAAAAATAAGTTTTATAAATAACTTTTGTAATATTATAGAGTTATTAATAGAATGGTACGTTTGTTTACAAGTAGGTCACTATATTATAGTGCTCAGTCATTACCACTTAAATTATCTTACCGGTCCCAATTCTTCTCCCATTTAACACTTGGCGTGTAGTTTACTGTCCAAGAATTCTTTACATCATAATTCTTTTCACTTTTACCAATAGTGTAATATGCTAAACCACCACCTACAGCACCTAAGCTTATAAGAGCGATTTTGTGCAGTCTTGAAAATGTAGCCATTGTACAAAAGTAGTTCTAAAAGGGTTCTGATTCTAGAACATTTAAAACGTATTATTATTTTAATATTAATACAGGACTTTTGTTAAAATTTGCTTTTAGGTCAAATATATAAAAATAACCTCAAATTGAAACGCACAACTTTTGAACTTCTATCAAGACAATGACAACTTCTCAACGACACGTTCACAGATTATAAAATTGTCAGCAGTGCCGACAGAACAAGATTGTATACCTGGCAATATTTAACGATGTAGTTTTTATTTTCATTTATAGCAACATTGTTACTACGCTGTCATTTTTGTCACGAAGAAATTCAAACATTTTATAAGAACGGTCAAATAAAAAACATTTTATTATAAAATAAATAAATCGATCAATACACGTATCAATTGAAGGGAGACAAACGAAGAACTAATAAATAATATTGCAAGTTAAAAAGTTGATATCCATCCCAAAGGTAACATACGAAAACATTTCTTTAACTTTCCAACCCGCAGAGTGTTTTAAATTATGCTACGTTTAAACTTGACACCTTTTATATATTTTCATAGATGCAGTCAGTGTATTTATTTAATCGAAGTGATAATCAAATACTAGAAGAGTTGTTACGAGTGTGCAGCACTGGGAGAGACACTGCCCGCGAACAATGGAGCTTGCAGGCCGAGCTATTAGTTGAACCCGTCGGCTGGGACGCCCTGTGGAAATTGTCCAAAGATTTCTGTAAAAAGTTTGGTAAGTAAATGTAACATCCAATCTTTATAAATCTTCTATGCTTTTGACATTCAAATGGAATAGTTATTGAAATAGTTAACAATCAATTTATTAAAATTTTGTTATGTTTCAGATGTAAGATTTCCTTGTGTTGCTTATGTAACTATCACATCAGTGGACTTTGAGGAGTTGTCGGGCAGTGCTGATGTGCTGAGCGTGCAGCATGAGGCTGTGACCATACCAGAGACGGTTGTTGACATACCTCTAGTTGAACTCTGGCCGACCATAAAGCAGAGGGAGGCCAGTGTTAATGCGGCAACCACAGCTGAATTTATTGATCTATTAAGGTAGGTTTAATATAAAAAAAAATTAAGCAAAGTGATTGAAATGAAAATGATAGGTTTATTTGGAGATATAATGCAGTTCTGTCGACTTTAAATAGTGTGGCAGATGACAAAAAGTAAAAAAGCCATTCTTTTCCCTTCCTAATGGGGTTCCTGGACATAGACAAAAAATGGCAAATTAGGAACCTTCTCCTCCTTAGTTGATCTCCATCTAAAGGTTGGATAATTCTAATTTCAGATTCTTTTATGAAAACATTTGGATGCCGTGGGATGATCAGGATGGTAAAACATTACTTCCTAAGACCATAGAGGAGAGGATGAGTCTTTGGAGTGACATGCACAATGGTGGCGTACCAAACTGTGTTGCCAGGTCTATAACACAACTAAGAAATAGTGCTATTGATGCTTACAAGAAACTGAAAGATCTAGATTCTTCCCTCTGTGATGGTATATTGGATGATGATGATGGTAAATAGTTATTTTTTTACTCTTACAGTATGCAATTTTATTATTTCAAAAAACTAAAATGAAATTTATTGGACCAATTATTGTT